>CM031372.1:100279702-100547202 GCA_018208015.1 Medicago ruthenica | reverse complement strand
TAAGAAGTTGAAGCTTGAAGGCACTGACTCAACGAAATGTGATTGCCCGTTTAGATTGCGTGGTTACTTTGAGAAGAAATCAAGTGATTGGTGGTTGGCCATGCTTTGTGGAATTCACAACCATGAGTTGGAGCCAAAATTAGGTGTCCACCTTCTTGCGGGAAGACTAAAAAAGGAGGAGAAGATGAGAGTTATCGACATGACAAAAAGCTTGGCGTTACTTGGGAGTATTTTAACGGATTTAAAGGTAGAAAACCAAGAAAGTGTGACAGTTATAAAACAAGTGTACAATAGGCGTACAAGATGGCGAAAGGGGATAAGAGGTGATAAGACGGAGATACAATTCTTGATGTCGAAGTTGGAGGAGCATAAATACGTCTATTTCACAAGAGCAAATAGTGAGGAAACAAATCTTGAAGACATATTTTTTGCTCATCTGGAGTCAATTAATATGCTTAACACTTTTCCGACCATTTTGGTCATGGATTCCACTTACAAAACCAACCGGTATAGAATGCCATTATTTGAGATTGTTGGTGTCACCTCTACCACCATGACATATTCAGTTGGTCTTGCCTTTCTTGCCTCCGAAAAAGAGGACAACTTTACTTGGGCACTTGAGAGGTTGGTTAGTCATTTATCGTCAAAACTCAACATGCCTAAGGTGGTTGTCACAGACCGGGACAATGCTTTGATGAATGTCGTTGCAAAAGTTCTCCCTGAAACAGCCGCTTTACTTTGTTATTTTCATATTGGAAAGAATGTAAGGGAGAAGTGCATCACGGATTGTAGAGTCAAAGCGAATCCGAAGAATGTAAAAGTTGATGGCAAAGAAGTGAAGGAAGTGAAAGAGGCGAAAGCAAGTGAAATTGTTGACAAAATCATGGATGCTTGGAAATATTTGGTTGAATCTCCTACGGAGGATGCATATGCAAGTGCGGTAATGCGATTGAAAGATGTATGCAAACCATATCCAAAATTCCTTGACTATGTTCAAACCACAATATTGAACACCGTTAAGGAAAAATTTGTGAGGGCATGGACGAATAAATTCTTGCATCTTGGTTTTAGAACCACCAACATTGTTGAATCGGCTCATGGAAAATTGAAAAAATATTTGAGGAGTAATGCGGGAGATTTGGCATCATGTTGGGATGAAATAGACAAGATGTTGGCTATCCAATTGTCTGAGATCTAAGCAAGTTTTGGGAGGAGACATACCGTCTTTGAACATAGATACAAAGGAGACTTTTTGTACTCCGAGTTGGAGGGTTATGTATCTAGACCCGCATTGCGCTTTAACTTTGACGAAGCAAACCGTTCCAAGACATTCGGGTTTGCCAAGAAAGATTGCGGTTGTGTTCAAAAGACATCGTACGGTTTGCCTTGTGCACGTATTATTTTCAACAAAAGAAAACAAAAATTGCCTATTCGATTGGATGAAATCGAACCTCATTGGCAAAGGTTAAGCGTATGCGAAGAAGATGTTGATGATGACTTTTCGGTGATGGAGGAGTGGAATGACATTCAAGAACGGCTCAAAAAAGCCCCTTACAAGATGAAACTCCACACCAAAGAGGTGATGCGTCAACTTGCATTTCCAGAAGACACAATGTTGTAACCACCTCCAAGAAAGGTGGTAACCAAGGGAGCATCCAAAAGGCCGAGGTCTACACCAAAAGAGTCATCCACGAGTCGAATTCTCTCTACATGGGAGCGTGTTGATTCTCAAAATCCCGATTCACAGTCTTCACATGCCAAGACAACATTTCCAAAGAGGAAGAAAAGTGCACGTTTAGGCAATTCATCCCGCTCACAAGCTTCAACCTCTACTAGACATCCAAATCCGTATATTCCGGATTTACCATACATATCCCACTTCCCAAAGTTCATGAAACCTTACGTTGAAAATATTGTGAATGTTAAAGGGGATGATAATTGCGGATTCCGGGTCATATCTAGACATATGGGCGTTGATGAGGAAAATCACATATTGGTTCGTAGTGCACTTATTCATGAGTTGAAAACCAATAAGCAAGACTATTTGCCGATATTTAGTTTGGAGGAGCGTTTTCAATATATCATGAATGGTTTACACCCTTCAACAAATAGTGGTGGAATTGCATACAAAGATAAGTTGTTAACATTACCGGATATGGGTCACATTGTTGCAACTTGCTACAATAGAGTCGTTGTTCAGTTGGTTTCGGCGGAAAGAGGTATATGTGAGACATATTTCCCAATCCGAGGTGCTCCTCCACTTAACCCACACTCCCACATCTTGTGTCTTGGCTTAATTCCCGGCCATTTTCTTCATATTCATTTGAGAGACGGTTGTACATTACCACCGCCTTGTACGGAGTGGAAGATTCACAACATTGTGTGTGGCGGAGCAATGAGAGTTTGCATTTATGGATCGACTAGCTTTGTTCAAAGACCTCATGTCTAAGGAGCCGAAGCCGCCAAAAAAACCCACTAATCAACTCAATCTAATAAATTGCGACACTCCCACTCCAGAAAAACCAAAGCTTGAATTTGAAGAAATTGAAGAAGATGAAGATGTGGCACCACTAGCTAGTTAGATAGGCTACGACACTTTTTAGTCGGTGTTCGTCCTTTTTTTGTGGCCGATTATGTAATGCCAATTTTTTGTGGTCGATTTTCTAATGCCAATTTTTGTGGCCAATATGTAAATAAGATTATATAAATATATGACATTTTTTGTGATGGACAAAACATCAACAATTTTATTCGTTATTCTAATTGCTCACATTTTTTAAAATTATATGTCTCTAATTATTCAGCTATTTATTTATTTTGTGAAGTGAAACATGTCTCAAGACAAAGTTGAAGCTCATGTCTGATACTCCTACGTGAACAAGACGGTTAGGGTCTATTTAACCCCCACCGACAAGTTGGATGATTTGAAGGCACAACTTGATAGATACTTTGTCCATATAGGTGCAAATCAAAGAACATCAAATGTATTTGTACACGTGCCATGCGTGGACTTAGGGGAGGATAAGGAGGAAGACTTTTGGAAGAAGGTTTATTATCCAGATATAATCCGTAATGATTTCGATGTAGATTATATGTTTAGGTTATTGGTTCAAAATAACATTTTACATCTTTGTGTCTGATCCATTGAAGTGTAATATTTATTAACATGTAATAGTGTAATGTGTTCGAATTTGTGTCTGTAATGTTGCATTTTAATGAATTTGTGTATTTAACGACGAATTTGTGTCGTTTATGTGTAATTTGGATCGTTAACGACGAATTTGGATCGTTTATGTGTAATTTGGATCAATTATGTGTGATTAACGACGAATTTGTGTAATTTGGATCGATAATGTGTGATTAAGTGATTATGTGTAATTTGGATCGATAATGTGTGATTAAGTGATTATGTGTAATTTGGATTGTTAACGACGAATTTGGATCGTTTATGTGTAATTTGGATCAATTATGTGTGATCAAGTGATTATGTGTGATTAACGACGAATTTGTGTAATTTGGATCGATTATGTGTTTATGTGTTATTATGTCGTTGAAATGGTGTAATTTGGATCAATTATGAGTGTGTATTGGTTTGGGGTCATTAATGGTGTATTTGACAGCATTGGATGTTATTTCTTGCTACACCAGAGTCCAGCGTGAGTCAACTCACGCGGACATGTAATTGGCATGACTTAAGTCACGCTCGCTATTTTGGTCGGTGGCCGA
This sequence comes from Medicago ruthenica, assembly GCA_018208015.1. Lineage (NCBI taxonomy): Eukaryota > Viridiplantae > Streptophyta > Magnoliopsida > Fabales > Fabaceae > Medicago > Medicago ruthenica. The sequence continues at coordinate 100,543,476 of CM031372.1, read as the reverse complement.
GCGTGACTTAAGTCACCCAAGTGGACGGTGGTCAGCGTGAGTTATCAAGGAGAAACTGCTCCTTCCTTCGACCAATAGAATTCAAGCGAAAAATCTATAAATTGAAACATCTTTTTTTCATTTTTTTTTCTCATTCTGATTTCTTCTCAATTATTCTCCCATCTCTTCTCTAAAATATTTTTTTTTTAAGTTTTGTTACTATAGGCGTAAACGGCCTCAAATTCCTTCGTCGATTAATCATAATGATCTTATGTTGTTTTCTTATGACGGCGATTGAGATCATTATATTAATCGACGAGAGATTTTAGAGTCCTGTTAGGATCATTATGATTAATCGATTATACCACTAGCTGTAGAGGTGGTTATGGCGGGTTCGTTTAGCGCCCCCTACCCCAAGAAGATTGGTCATTATGATTAATCAATTTTTTAAAAAATATTACTTTAATTTATGTAATGAATTGCAATGTAATGTAATAATAAATTTTTGTCAATGTAATGAATTACAATGTAATGTAATAATAAATCTATTGTGTTATAATATTTCTGTTTTGTAATTTGTTATTTTTTTAACTACTCAGCGTGACTTAAGTCACACAGGTTATTCACGTGGACTTAGCGAGCCTGAGTTAAATTACGCCGGAAGTATTTTCCTCTATTTGTATATGAGTGAGCAGTTTATGTCGGGAGAAGAGCAATTTTCTTAAGTTATTTAGAATTGATACAACTCTACCAATTAATTAATAACATGAAAGAAACAACCAAATTACCACTAAATATGCAACTAAATTTTCTAGATTTTTTGGGCAAAGCTGGTTGGTTTTTTTTACAGGAGCAACACGTGAATGGATGGAGATGTTTGAGCTAATTTACCCACCTTTGAATTTTTCGAATAATCCATTGGAACAATAGTTTTGGGACTTTTGTTTAGTTTTCACACGTACTTGATTTCAATTAACGTTATTTCGCCAAACACAAACTCCATCCCTTTTAATCTTCCGACTCCATCTCTGTTCTCTTTTGCACAACATCGATCTGATAACAGCAAACTAATTCATGAATTTGTCATCCAGAAAACAAGATTCAGAAAATAAAAACGATAACAAAGTATTAAAATGAGAATGATAATCTCTAAATACATACCTTCAGATGAAAGCAAAAAAACCAACAATCTTTATCACTCCAGATCTAGACAACAAAGTATGAACAGAGATTAAACTGAGAATGGACAAAAATTGATGAAGTTTCAAGATGATTAAGTTTTAATTTATTTAGAGATAAGGAGAAATATGGAGTTGAAGTGAAGTGAAGAAGGAAATGTCATGGGGAAGAGAAATATGGGGTTCAAGTGGAGAGGGAAGAGAAGAAGAAAAAATTTGATTGAACTGCACGCAAAGTTTTTGTTTGTTTAAAAGAGGGGGTGCATTCCTAAAACTGGAGGTGCTTTAGCAAAACAAACTTTCATTTAATTGCAATTAAATATGTTCCTTTTTTTTTAAAAAGTAGTAAGTTGGTAAAGGACAGGTGGCAGTATCCACTCAATTTGTGTATGATATAAATATTTGTACATTGTGTATATTAAATGCCACCATAGTGAGGCATATTAACTAATGGTAAAAAATTGTGTGTGGTACAACATTTACTTTATCTCATTTGTGCACCATAAAACTAAGGTCATCCTTTGAGAGATATAAAGTAGATATTCATTAATTTGTATGTGTTTTATTTCAATAGTATATCGTCAATTTGTAGATAATGTAGATGTAGACTTGTTGATTTCATAAGGGTGATATTTAATTTTAGAGTGAGATTGTGAGACACACGAACAAATATATTGGGGGTGGGCTAAAATAACCACGAACCAAACCGTCGAACCGAATCGAAATTAACCGAACCATTATAGTGGTTCGTGAACTGTACCGTTAATTTAATAACGATTATTGAACCATAACCGAACTGTTTTGAACCGAACCGAACTGTTTTGAACCGAACCATTAGCAAAGCACAAACTTCATATTTTAATAATGAAGTTTTATTTTCCCTTTTATCATGCATTATCACTAAATTTTGTTGATGTTAAAATCACAAGAAATTAATAACTAGTGTGATTAAATTCTTAAAACGGCTTAATACATTTGATCATATTTTAAATATAATTAACAAAAGTCTTAATACCTTTTTAGAGAGGATAAAAATTCTTAACACCTGTCACACAATTCCAATTTATGAAAAAGAATAAAAAAACAATTTGGTTCGCAAAAGGATAAGAAAATACATTTTGATTCAAATATTATTTTAGGTTCGGTTCAAAGACAACAAAACGGTTAACCAAACCATAACTTTGGTTCGGTTCGGTACCTCGCAAAACTCAAATGGTTCGGTTCAATTTTTCGAATCGTTAACACAGTTTGGTTCGGTTCGGTTTAAACCATGCCCACCCCTATATATACATAACAATTACATTAGGGCATCAACAATTCAACATATGCAAAATGAGTATTATTTTCTCTAATCAAACATGGTGTCTTGACTGTCTTCGTTACTCGCCTAATTATGACCTTTAGGGTGTCTTCATTATAGCATTTAATATCTTAATAGGAGTTTATCTCTTCCATACTTGCCTAATTACGACCTTTAGGTTGTCCTTGTGCGCTCTCTAAAAAAAACGCGAACGCTCGAGGGTAGAAGACCTCTCGGAAAGAAGTTGCGGAGTCGCCACCAAAGTTTTTATTTGTAAAGGGGAACGTTGATAAACCCCTTGAGTTTTTTTAAAGGGAAATGATAATAAAACCCTTGACGATGAGGAAAGGATGGTCATCGCAACCATTATCGGGTTCGGGAGTCGATTATGCAAGGGGAAGGTACTAACACCCCTCACATCCGTTGTACTCAACGGGAACCTCCTAGTTAGTTAAGGCTAAAAGTGTTTTTAAAGTTTTGCTTGCTATGCTTGAATATATAAAAGGAATAAAGAAAAGGGGAAAAATGTTATTTTTTATTAGTGTGCTTGACAAGATGTGAATCTTGCTCCTACGTATCTCCTGGTGCGATGGAGAATTCAAAGCTACGTAGTTCTTTGGTAGAAAACGTTTCTTTGTTGGTTGGTTTTGAAGAACGATGCTTTTGATCGTATTTTTTGCGGTTAAACATAGCTTGTATGCTCGCGCGTGGGAGGCTTAATCGTTTGTTTGTATCGCGTTAGAATCGATATAAAAACATGTTCGTTTGCGAAAAAGGGTTTGAATTGACCACGGGGGGCCAAAACTAGGTTCAATTGATCACGGGGGACCAAGAAAGGGTTCAATTGACTCAAAGGAGTCGAGAATTGATTCAATTGACTACGGGGAGTCAAGAAAGGGTTCAATTGACTCAAAGGAGTCGAGAAAGGGTTCAATTGACTCAAAGGAGTCGAGAATTGATTCAATTGGTCACGGGGGACCAAGAAAAGGTTCACTTGACTACAAGGAGTCAAGAATAGGTTCAATTGGTCACGGGGGACCAAGAAAAGGTTCAATTGACTCAAAGGAGTCGAGAATTGATTCAATTGGTCACGGGGGACCAAGAAAAGGGTTCAATTGACTCAAAGGAGTCGAGAATTGATTCAATTGGTCACGGGGGACCAAGAAAGGGTTCAATTGACTCAAAGGAGTCGAGAATTGATTCAATTGGTCACGGGGGACCAAGAAAGGGTTCAATTGACTCAAAGGAGTCGAGAATTGATTCAATTGGTCACGGGGGACCAAGAAAGGGTTCAATTGACTACGGGGAGTCAAGAAATGGATTGGTTTGGTGGATTTGCTTTGAAAATAGAATGACGATTGTCCGAACAACGAGACATGCGTCAAGTATTCGTGCAACCGGGGAATGGAGAGACATACGTCAAACCATTCCTTTTTCATTCAAGTTTAATATTGAAACTTAAAATGTATTTTTTTGGTTAAGTTTGAAAAGAATGACGATTGTCTAAACAACGAGACATACGTCAAGTGTTTGTTCAATCGGGGAATGGAAAGACATACGTCAAACCACTCCTTTTTCATTCAAGTTTGTTATTGAAACTCAAGAAATCCCAAAAGAGAGCAAAAACACTTGGTTTAAAACTTTGAACAAGTTTGTTGTTCAAGTTTGTTGTTGAAAATTAAGAACAAAGTTTGTTTGTTCAAGTTTGTTTTTGAAACACAATGAACAAAGTTTGTTGTTCAAGTTTGTTAAAATTATGAACAAGTTTGTTGTTCAAGTTTTTGTTGGAACTTAAGAAACAAGCTTGTTGCTCAAGTTATTGTTGAAAAATGAATAAGTGTTGTTCAAATTTGTTGAAAAATGAACAAGTATAGTTCAAGTGTATTGTTGTAACTTAAGAACAAGCTTGTTGTTCAAGTTATTGTTGAAACTTGTGAATTTCCAACTATATGCAAAAACTCTTGTTATGTTTTGAAGGAAAATGAGTTTTAATCCTCTCAAAAAGAAAAGTTTAAAAGAAAAAGTCAAATTCTGAACCTTAAAAATGTGCCCAGAGGCTGCTTCTGAACCTTAAAAATGCCCAGAAGTGTTTCAGAAGCTGAATTTCAGAATCTGAGTGAACAATACTTCAGAAGCTAAATTTCAGAGTCTGAAGTACTGTTCAGACGCACTGTTCATGGGTTGACTTTTGTTGACCCTCAGAAGCACTATTCATGGGTTGACTTTTGTTGACCCTCAGAAGCACTGTTCAGACTCTGAACTTCAGAGTCTGAAGCACTGTTCAGACTCTGAACTTCAGGGTCTGAAGTACTGTTCAGAAGCACCTGAATTCTGGTTTTAAAGGGTGAAAAACTTTCGAATTTGGTTAGAAAAAGAAGTATACCACTTCTGTTTTGATGTTTCTCAAACTTTGGGATTTCTTTGAGGTTTTTAAAAGATGTTTTCAGTTCAAAATGATTTAAAAACTATTAAGAATGCAGAAAACTGATATTGAATCAAGCTGGAATCAAAACAAATGCAAATAGCAATGCAAATGAAAGACAAAAGGTTTAGGATGACTTACAAATTCCCAGCCAATGCTTGGGATGCAAGAAACTGAAAGTGACTTTGAATGATTGTGGTTTTACACAACTGGAATGATGAGGAATAAGAAACTGAAAGTGACTTTGAATGATTGTGGTTTTTATGGAGGCTTGATGGCTGGCTCTGATTGCTTGGTTGGTTTGTGATTGTTTGTGAAAGAAGGAAACAGAAAAACAGAGCTTTCCTAATGTTTCTGTTGATTCTGAGTTTGTTCTAAAATTCCCTAAAAACAAACTGCTTAAGTGTTCTAAGATCAGATTGAATTGGATTAAACAAGCTGTGTAGAAACTATGTGTTGAAAACTGTGTTAAGACTGAGTTGTGTGAAAATTCTGTCTGAATTGTATTCAAAACTATCAGTCTTTCTGTGTAAAAATCTGTCCTCAATCCCTTCTGCATTGTGTTTCTTAAATAGGCAAAATGAGATCAATTGCAATCATGACAAATCCCTAAAACAGGGCTGTTTTGTGGGCTATGACCAGGACATTTGGCTAGCATTTAATGCAAAAGGAAGGAAGTGACCTTGCCTTGTGATCATGGTGAAGACTTTGGCTAAATTCAGAACCCAATGGGGCTGAATTTGACAGGAATTGCTGGGTAAATGGGAAAATAGAGTGCAGGCTGCAACTAGTAATGCCCTTTGGGATTGATCTTTGCAATTTTGAGAAGACAAACAGGAAAAGTAGTGTGCTGTTTGTGCAGAACTTGGGGAGAAACAATGGAAAATGTGTGTTGTACTGGAAGAAAGAAGAAATGCTGGAACAAGGTCAGCAGTTTCCAGATCAGGGCAAGCTGTTTTGCAGCTTAAATTGACTGGTTTTGGGTGGAGAAGAAAGGAAGAAAAAGGGCAAGGTGCTTGCTGGAAAGGAGGGTCAGGGAGCTGAGCAAATGGGGAAGAAGAGTGCTGCCCAGGGGCAGCACAACTTGCATCTGAAAGCATGTGCCAGGCACGTGCATGTCTTCTCTGTTTTCTTCTTTCTTCGCGTCTGAACACATGTGCCCAACACGTGTTCTTTTCTTTTCTTTGTTTCTTTCCTTTGCTTCTGGAAACGTGTGCACATCACGTGGCTTTTCTTTCTTTTTTGCTTCTTTCCCCTCTTCTTTTTCTTTTGTTCTCTTGTTTTCTTTTTTTTGTTTTGAAATAAACAAAATAATAATAAAAGTAATAATAATAATAATAGTAATAATAATAAAAATAATAATATTAATAAAAATGATAACAATATTAACAATAATAATGATAAAAATAATAATAAAAATAAAAAAGAAAAATAATAAATAATAATAAAACTTTTATTATTATTTATTAATGATAAACATCTTTAAAAAGAACACAAAAAGGTTGACTTCTCTTTTTGTGTTGACCTTGACCCTTTTTGTTTTGTTTTGTGTTGACTCTTTTTTTTTTTGAAAAAAAACTAGGACAAAATTAGGGTACAACAGTCCTCATTGTAGCATTTAATACCTTCATTGTTTTGGGTCTGAGGGAGTGGATTTTGATAATTTGGATCGTCATTGTGTTACAAGTTGAATCTGTAAGATTGAGTTGTGGTCAACTAAAATTCTAACATTTTTAAATAATACTTCAAATCACAAATATTAGACACAATTGGGTCAATCAAAATTGATATATTTGTTATAAATTGAACCAAATTTATCAACAGACCAAGGGACATGTGTAGGATTGGCAGCACTAGACGCGGTCTCCTCGATGGTTTACCTCAAGATGCATAGCCATAATGACCAATAGATTTAGGGACCTTATCAGCCGACTTGGATGAAGATCGTGTGAGCTTCCTAGCATCAATGGAAGGACCCTCTGAAGGCTGTCAGAAAGCGAGGGAATAGCTGGAAAATCCGGAAGCCAGCTCAATAATGATGGATTTGGACGCCTGTCTGAAGCCAAGGTTACTCGACGAATATGACCCCAAGGACGAGCCCCTACATTTGGAAGCCAGATGAGTTAAGAGACAAAATTCAAACATCGATCCTCCACATTGTTTTTAATGCTCTTTGTCCTTAAGATTTTCTTTACAATATTTCTTAGAATGATAGGATCAGCACACTTAACAAGTTTAATTAAAAACTTTGAGATCAATAATTTCATCACAACCATCTTATTATCATCAAAATTAATTAAAAAAACACTTTTTTAGGGGTATGGTTTCAACAATTAGTGCCCACCTTGCTTCTTCAATAATTTCATCAACAAAAGAAAATCACACACATAAAGATGACTTGTCACTGTGCCCTTTCAGTCGCTAGTGTTTCTTGCCTCGTTCTACTTTATTTTGATGAACTTTTCATGAGTTCATGGTAGTCTTCATATGCAATTGCGTAAAGTCATAAAAAAGTTTAGTGTAATTTGTAATTGAATTGGAAATCGAGGGGAAAAAACACATGATGATTGTGTATTTTTAATACTTTCAAAAAGATTTGGGTGTACTGAAATTTACAGTTGTTATATATTTCTACTGTCAAAAACGAGTATTAAAGCAAAAAGTGTGAAAACGAGTATTAATTTGGAGATGCAGGGGATCGAACCCTGTACCTCTCGCATGCAAAGCGAGCGCTCTACCATTTGAGCTACATCCCCATGTTGTTTTAACCCCCAATAATATTAATATTTAAATTAAAAGCGACACATAAATTTTCTATTTAGAATTTTGATCAAATTGTGATATTCTTGTTGCACACTTTTATTCAATGAGTCTTTTCTTTTTTCTGCTACCATAAATAAATTTCCAGCCACTAGATATCTCAACTCCCCTGGCCTTTGGTGAGACACCTCACCTCACTAGTGTAGCGTTGTGGGATATTAAAAAAATGGTAGTACATGAATTTAAGCTGCCAGGTTTAAGCCAACAATATTTACTCTTGTGGTGAGACCCCATCAGCTATGAGTTCTGTACTTCTGACTCATTTTTATTTATTTTAAGAGTAAAATTCAGAACTAACGGAAAGGCAAATTAAATTTTCCTGCCTATGGTTGTTTATGACAATTTATTACTGCTAAAGAAAGCAACAGAGAACCGGTGATGAACAATTACTCACTTCTGCTTGTGGTTGCTTTGTATCCACAAAAGAAGGGATCTATTTGTGTGTGAAAGGACTGAATTTGACCGTGAGTTGACAGAGCCACCACTAGATTGTGTGCATTGAGGGTCTTTTTCGTTTGTAGATTTGATGCTAATCGAAATGGATACACACAATCTATAGATTCAAATGCTAGTTAAAATATTAATCTCAAAAAAAGTTATAAGTTAGTGTGAGAAGTTTGTCGGTTTAAGCTGGTTGATCGGTTTTACCAAACATTACCATAAATAATAAGAGGATTAGGATGCTCACTTTGGGTCAAATTTCTCTAATAACATATATAATAGGCAAAATTACATGAAAAATCTTTTAAATTAATGTAAGGTTTTAAACTGGCTTGAAGAAATTATTTTTCTTTATTTTTGAAATTTTAGAACTAAGAAGTTCTATTCCACAGTAAAATTTCAAACTAAACAAGAATCATTACGAGTCTTCTTCATCTCTTAAAAAAATAATCACAAAAATAACATACAAGTCTGTATATATGTGTATATATATACATAGATATATATGGACCGGTAACTTACTTCGACTTCCTTAAAAAAAAACTTACTCCCACCTATAAATATATTCACTTTTAAGTCGATTTTTTAACATAAATTGAGTATTCTCTGCTCACAATTACAAAGTCAAAGACTAATCTTTTGAACTAAGTGTTTAACACGATTACATTTTTAAGGTTGAATTCAAACTCAAAATCTCTGATTTAAGCAGGAAAAGATCATTTATCATCTCATCTAGTAGCTACTGGGTTTCAAGTCGAATTTTAAGTATTAATATGCTTACAAGATTCATATATTCTTCTTCTTTTTTTTTTTAAAGTAATTCATTTTTTAAACAATTAGAATCTGCATGTATGAGCAGAACAAATATATGCATCAAAGATACTACCTCTCTGTCCCTAATTATAAGATCTTTTTGAGAATTTATTTTGTCCCTATTTATAAGACTCGTTTGCTATTTCCAACCACATTAATTATTTCTTTACCTACATATCCCTATTTATTATACATATTTTTCTTCAATCAACAATAAATAGCATGTTGAAAACATAAATTAACTCTCTCTCTTAAATGATAAAATTGTAAAAATAATAGTGATTACAAACAACTTTAATACAAATATCAACTTTCAGAATTCCCGTGATTTTGACAAAAGGTAGTACTACTAAATTTCCGCTAATGCCTTAGAAGGAAAATAAATACAAATATCTTTGCAAACGTTTTTTGACCCCGAATGTCTTTCTTCCGTAGACTGAGGTACCATCCATTCACTTGAATTTTTCTTTAGAAAAAATACTGCTAAATCTAACATAATTTGAAAACATTTACTCTTAATCATATTTAGGTCCGTAACTAAATATCGTATGAGTTTAATGGTGGTGGGTGACAGTTCAAAACAACTTTTCAAACACAACTAATCAAAACATTTCAAATTGCCACATCAATTAAATTATTGATCAGTTTTTAATTGATGTGACAATTCTAAATGTTTTGATTAGTTGCGTGTACAAAGTTGTTGTTGGACTGTCAACCCACCACCATTTTTTGATTTTTCTTTTGGTGGATTGTTTCTTGTATCTTATTTTTCTCTCTTTATTTTTGGCTCCATTGAGTTGGGTTAGAGTATCCATTCTATATATTCAATTAGCCATTAAAATAGTTTGGAGATAAAACTTACATAATAACAATTTTCAAATTTGAAAGACTAATTCCACTAAAAAAATTACTGACAAATTAAAATGACATATTAACTTATAGTAAATTATTTGAATGAAAAAAAGTACGAACAGGTAGTTGAGTATCCTAATAGCTAATGACCCATATTTCTCATAATAATGATACATTATTATATTACCTTAATTTGCCTAAGGATCATACTAGGATGTAGACATATCTTAGGTATTTATATTTGTTGTGCACTGCACACACAAAACAAGGCCAACCAGAGGAAGCCACTTAGAGGTTGCAAATCAGCTTCTTCGGTGAGTGAGTGAGTGCTCTTCTGTCACTGTGATACCCACCAATGGCAACTCTTGGTGCTGTCAAATTCCTGTTCTGTCTCCTTATGATATGGCTCATCAACTTTCTACCTCTATGCCAAGGTTTTCCCCCCTCTAACTTATATTTGATGCATTATTAGTATGTGCCTCACATTATTAAGGTTTTTTGACTGTGTAATGTATCTGTATGAGATCCTTGTTCTTTGAAGTAGTTATGGAACTTGAAAATGTAATACATGTGGCACAAATCTTTTGAGTTCCACTTCAAGAACAACATGAAAAAGACAAGAATCGTGATTAAATCAATGATTAACTCTAAGACAGAAAATCAATTTGCTAGTTTTAGAAATAGAGTCATTTTTCATATGATGATATGTCTATGTCAACTAAAAAAAGGAAATTGTCTCTCTTTTTAAGTTAAAAAATCAGGAAATTAAAGAAAATTCATTATTAATTAATAACAGCGATGTTAATGATCATTTTACAACTTTTTTAAATAGATTTTAAAACTCGCCTTGGCCAAACTTTTACCATTGAACATGTTTCTCTTCTTAACTAATATTTCCTTTTTTTGTTTTGTTTAGGTAAATAAATTTTGTTGTTCTCTAACTCTAGGGTCAAAATAAGATTCAAATTTAACTACAAGATTTGATTGCAGGTAAACAAAACTTGAACAATGGATATAAGTACTCTTTTATAAGAAAAGCAAGTTCATTCTCATCTCCACCATCAATTTCAACCACCAACAAAAATGATGGTTATGACTACATAATAGTAGGTGGTGGAACAGCTGGGTGCCCTTTAGCTGCAACCCTCTCACAAAATTTCAATGTTCTGTTGCTTGAAAGAGGAGGAGTACCTTTCACAAACCCCAATGTGTCATTTCTAGACAACTTTCACATAACTTTGGCAGATATTTCACCAACTTCAGCTTCACAGTTCTTCATGTCAACAGATGGAGTGTTCAATGCAAGAGCAAGGGTTTTGGGTGGTGGTAGCTCCATTAATGCTGGCTTCTACACTAGAGCAAGCTCAAGGTATAATTAAGCTTTAAACTAAATGATATATATTCATGATATATTTCATTACTCTTACTACTAAAAAGTTGATCTAAATTGAAAATAGGTCTTATCATTATAAATGTGTTTGTTTCTTTTCAACCATCAACTATAGAGCACTGACATTTTTATAATCTTATGCGCGCTTATTTGCGGACATCATTTTACTCAAAATCTCAAATAGATAATGTCGAAAAGAGTTATTATGACATTTTGTGTTTTCTGCTAATTGTGACATTTTGTTTTTGGTAGTTATTGTGACATTGAATTCTCTCTCATCATTAATATTATCATGGGGTTTTTGTTGTTGAAAGTGTTTCTATTTTTGTTTCCTTCTTATTAATCTTATCTAAATGTTAAACGACAAATATTCATTTTGGTCCATGAATTAACCATAATAATCTCTTAATCATGGGGTTTTTGTTGTTGAAAGTGTTTCTATTTTTGTTTCCTTCTTGTTAATCTTATCTAAATGTTAAACGACAAATATTCATTTTGGTCCATGAATTAACCATAATAATCTCTTAATGTATCAAAATTTTAAAATAGTCTATGAATGTGCACTCGTTATTCAAAATAATCTATGACGTTAAAATAGTCCGCTGACATTAACCTTTTTCATATAAGGCCTGATATGACAGTAAGTAAGCACATATAAGGACTTATATGATAAAAAATAAGTATATTGAAGAATTGATATGACAATATTAAAGAAACATTTTATCGTAAATGTCTGTTTTGACTAACATAGTGCACAATCATAGACTATTTTAAAATTTTGATACATTGAAAAATTATTGTGACTACTCATTACACATTCATAGACCAAAATGACTATTTACCCAAATGCTAAATGTAACATAATAGATGAAAACTTGCTGCACTTAAATGGAAATAAAATAAAATATAAGTCTGCTTTTAGATTTGTTTGACTACTTATATAAAAATCCTTTCAAATTGTTTATTGTAATAATTATTATTTTAAAAATTCTATTTATTTTACATTTGAGAAAGATAAGTTTTTTCCTCACAAGAGTGAGGATTAAAGTATGAATGTAAGATAATAACACTTGAGACTATACCAACAACATAGGTTGGGTCTAGAAAAAAATGTTAGATTCTTACAACATAATAAATTAATATTCTAGTTTGGTTGAGAGATGTGTTTATTTATGTTTAATTTTTGATGATGTTTCCAATATGATTATCTCTAATAAAGTTATAAATCTTATAAAAAAATAATTTTGTAAAACTAAGTCTAATGCACATAGTGGGTTAGCTTGGAGGCACCTAACAAGTTTTTATGGCACATTGTTGCTCCTGATTCGTGAAGGACATATATTCAAACATACTTAAGGTGAAGTAGTTGTTGTCAAGGGCCCTATCAAATTTTATATTGATACCTTACCTTTTTATTTATGACTGCGTCTATTTTTATAAAGTTCTCACTTAATCAATTAAATGTTACTTGTGGTCCTTCATGACCCTACCCAATTTATGCCGTGGAAGTGATTAGGGGCAAGCGTCGGATCTAGAACCCATTTGTTTAACTTAGGGCTTACACAAAGGTGATATATAATTGAGTTTATAGTAGCAATGTGTTTTGTTCATTAAAAAAAGAAAAACAAATGTGTTTTACCCATAACTAGATCATTTTTTAGAAAGAATACCTATAACTAGAACATATTTTATCACTTTATTACATAATAATATTATTTCTTAAAATTTGTTCACTATGCGACAATCAACCTAAATATATAACCACCCTAAAAAAACCTAACATATAATTAAACATTGATGTAAAGCTTATTGAACAAACCACTATAATGGTCTTAATTTGTAGGATGCTTTCAATATAGTCTCCGACAATATAAGCCACTAGGATTGGTTTAGAGGTGAGAAGTTTGGATAGTATGCATGAGATTTTAAATTAAAACTTTATTGTCTCCATTGTAACAAAAAAAAGAGTCTACACCGGTATGAATTTTTAAATTTGGTCCTCAACGTTCTAAAACATTACTCAAATCAGTCCTTTTGTGAATGCGTGTTAATAAATATCGTTAATGGTGATAACATGTTACGTGTAATGTCGACAATTAAAATGATCACCGACTTTGTAAGATGCTCTTAATTTAATCACTCAATATGAACATTTTAATTTAGTCCCCATATGTACTCTATAATATTTTCTCAAATCCACCTTTATGTGAATGCTCGTTAGTATAGGTCGTGAATGGTGATGATGTGTCTGCTAAGTGTACTATTGACACTACTTGTCACGAAAGATGATCGTAATACAAAACATTTGAAACTGTAAAACTAAGAGAACAATTATGTGCTCTAATCATTGTTCTCCTAGCTGACACTATATCTTCTTCTCTGCGACTTGCTGTATGTGAAGAAAGCAAGTTATTCTTCGTCCCACAAACACCGCTACATAAATAGGGATTTTATCATTGTTTTCACAAAAAACCATTAACTTTTAGAAAGTTAACAAGTTATTATCAAGAATATGTTTTGCTTAAGATTTTATATAATTTAACTTCATTTTACCTTCAATTTTTTTTGAGGAAATAAACTTCAAATTATTAGTTAATATTAAATATATATGTAAAATAAAAACTAGACTTTACTTTTACACTAAAAATTAAACTTCTTCTACATATAAATTCAGCCATAACTCAAATATCTACTAAGGTGATTTTATATCTGTTGAAGAGTGATTTCTGGTATCTATCATTTTGTTACATCAGATTAATGTGATGACTCGCCATAATTGTGTTGTGCAACAATATACTAATAATCATATGAGAAATTCATATGTGCAAAGCATATAATATAACTCAATTATTATATTTTTTTTCCATAAAATTTGTTTTCCATATAAAATGCAGATTTATACAGAAGATGGGGTGGGATGCAAAGCTAGTAAATAAGTCATATCCTTGGGTTGAGAAGCAAATTGTTCATCGTCCAACATTTTCACATTGGCAGAGAGCATTGAGGGATGGTCTTCTAGATGCTGGTGTGTCACCTTTTAATGGATTCACCTATGAACACAAGTATGGAACCAAAGTTGGTGGAACCATTTTTGACAGATTTGGTCGCCGCCACACTGCTGCTGAATTGCTTTCTTCTGGAAATCCTAACAAACTCACTGTTTTGATATATGCTACTGTCCAAAAAATTGTATTTGATACAACAGGTACACACATATATAACATATTTTATCAGGCAAAAATTAAAAGATAATTGTTTATTGTGCATGTTCACCCCATATCTTAGAATTTGGATTAAAAATAACTCAATTCTAAAAAAAAAAAAATTGGTCCATTCACGTCTTAGAATAAACATCTAGAGCGTGACTTAGGTGATCAAACTCAACTCTACAAAACCATCTTATAAATTGTACTTACTTGAAAATTAAGCAGTTCATGCATTTAAAAATGGTTTACAATCACATGATGACTGAAAATGAGTAATGCTAAATATTGTTGCAGGAAAAAGACCAAAAGCAATGGGGGTAATTTTCAAGGATGAAAATGGGAAACAACATAAGGCAGTTCTAGGAAATGATAGGCAGAGTGAAGTGATTGTGTCTAGTGGGGCAATTGGAACTCCTCAAATGCTATTACTCAGTGGAATTGGCCCAAAAGAAGAACTTGAGAACTTGAAAATCCCTGTGGTACTTGACAACAGATTTGTTGGGAAGGGTATGGCTGATAACCCAATGAACACAATTTTTGTTCCTCTTAAGAAACCAGTTAAGCAGTCACTGATAGAAACAGTTGGTATTACCAATAAGGGTGTGTATATTGAAGCTAGCTGTGGGTTTGGACAGACCAATGACAGCATTCATTGCCACCATGGTTTGCTATCAGCTGAGGTATGTCTTCACTCATCACCTAATTTGAGTTTTGTTATTTTGACACGCAAAAATGTCATTAAATTTCTACAACAAATTAGACGGTTAACATGGTTCAAATATGTGGCTAATCAAGTTTAGTAGATGGTTAATGAATATTACAAGATGTCGCAACTCATTAACCATTTACCGAACACAATTAACCACGATGTTGGAAGTCATTAACCATTTATTGAGCACAATCAACGAGGCGTGCAACGTTTAAGGAGTCAGATTTAAACTCATTCAGCATTGAATAGTAAAATAGAAACCAACTAGTAAATGCATAGAAGTAATTTTTCATTTCATGATAAACCAGATTGGGCAGCTCTCAACAATCCCACCTAAACAAAGATCAGCAGAATCCATTAAAGCTTTTGTGAAGAACAAAAAAGACATTCCAATTGAAGCATTTAAGGGAGGATTCATCTTATCAAAAGTTGCTAATCCATGGTCAACAGGTGATCTCAAATTGATCAACACAAATGTGGATGACAACCCTGCTGTTACCTTCAACTACTTCAGTCACCCTTACGATCTTCATCGCTGCGTCGAAGGAATCCGGTTAGCAACAAAGGTTGTCCAGTCACAGCACTTCACAAATCTCACTTTGTGTGAAAGACAAACTACAGAGCAGCTTCTTAACAACACTGTGAAGGCTAATATCAACCTTATACCGAAACATATCAATGATACAGAATCACTAGAACAGTTTTGTAGAGACACTGTGATCACTATTTGGCACTATCATGGTGGATGCCATGTAGGGAAGGTTATCGACTCGGACCATAAGGTTCTTGGTGTTAACAGACTTCGTGTCATAGATGGATCAACATTTACTGAATCACCGGGAACAAATCCTCAAGCTACTGTCATGATGATGGGCAGGTATGTACTTACCGATGACTCCGTTTCATAAACAGTTCATCGAAATAAGTTGAAAACAGTTTATAAACATGTCATATTCTATTTTAATAAGCTCTTTCAAACACATATGCAAATGTTTATGTCATAAGTAAAGAATATAAATAATCTCTTAGGCAAGCCTTGTAAATAAATAATAGGCTTAATTGCAGTTTTTGTCCCGTAAGTATCACAATCTTGCGATTTTGGCCCTCTATAAAAAACAATAACAAATCAGCCCCTTAAATTTATCCCTTTTGCACTTTTGGCCCCCCAGACCAATATTGACTGGGTCAAAGCATACATGGCACTTCAAATACGCCACATGTGTAATATTTTAATTAAAAATAAATAAAAAAAGCCACATATACAGTTAAATAAATGAAAAAAAGAAAAAAAATAATAATATCAAACCCAGAAAAGCAATCAACAGTATCATTGAGAAATTGGGAATACTTGTCTAGATTGCAAACAACTCATAACCCTATTCCAATTTCCATTATCCAATTTTCAATTCCCATTGTCATGTTTCATGGCTTCTCTAGTTACATACATACCCTTGCAATAATTTCTTCTTTTTTTCTTCCTTTTTTCATCTTCGAATCTCTGATTTCACTAGCATTTTGTTAATCGGTTTGATTTTTGTTGTATCGGCTCACATGGTGGATCGTTGGAGATTCGCGATTCCGTTGTGAATGATTGTGTTGTTCCGAAGCATTTGAAGGTTTCAATGACTCCTAAGGTGAAGATAAAGGTGAAATACGGTGGAAAGAAGCTGAACGATGAATCGAAGGATGCGTCGGCGACGCCAATGTTGTCGCAGCGGAGATCGAGTTCGAGGATTCAAGCTAAGCAGAAAGAGGTTGAAGGGATTCAGCTTCGCCTGAAAGCTGAGGGGGTAGAAGCTCAAGAGAAATCCGACGAGGTTGAGGTTTCACCGGTGAAGTCGAAGAAGCGTGTGAGGAAAAGTCCTAGTCGGGAGAGTGTGGTTAAGGTTGTTGAGGAGAAAGAGACGACCGAGAAGAAGAAGGAAGAGGCTGTTTTTTTTTCTTCTTTTTTTTTCATTTATTTAACTGTATATGTGGCTTTTTTATTTATTTTTAATTAAAACATTACACACGTGGCATATTTGAAGTGCCATGCATTGATCCATTTAAAATTGGTTTGAGGGGTCAAAAGTGCAAAAGGGGTAAACTTAAGGGGCTGATTTGTTATTGTTTTTTATAGGGGTCAAAATCGCAAGATTGTGATACTTAGGGGGCCAAAACTGCAATTAAGCATAAATAATAATGTTTACTTTTAACGTCCTAATAATATATTTATGTTTGTCACAGGTACATGGGAGTGAAGATTTTAAGAGATAGGTTGGGAAAATTTGCTGGTGTTTGAAGACAGGTATGTAGTGTGATAGTTGAGAATCTTCTCAAGAAAAATGAAAAGAACAAAAAAAGTGTTGCTAGAAGACTAGAGCATTATTAGTTTCAGTTAAGTTAGTGCATCTTGTTTTTTTGTTAGTTGTGAGTGAAGAGTGATTGTTGAACAATGATGAAAGTTTTGGTTTTTAGAAGTAAAAAAAATGTAACTCTTCGACTTCAAGGACGTGCATGCTTAAACTTTGACCTATCTATTTGTAATAGTTTGTATTGTAGTCCTCACAGTTATTGTTTAATTATTAGTATCCTTTTATCATATTAGGGAAAAAATTGCAAGTGTGTGACAACGAGTTTTAACATGTGTAAGTGCATAATATATAGTAGTAGATGTGTTAGTCTTGCCTTCCTCTTAATTTCACTTCAGAATTTTTTTATTGCATTCTTGATTTTCAATAGGAGACTCTGCTGGGGTCTAGTTTCCTGAACAAGAGCTTTTTAGTTTTGTTTCTTATGTCCTTTGGCAACGTTTACTTACCAAAGAGATATGCTAGAATATCAATCATAGTACCTAGTCTTGTTTCTTACCGCATTGTACATAAGAACAACAACCAATAACTGAATAAAAAAATAAACGAAAATAAAAGTCAATGGACACGATCAATCTTTGTTATTATAGATTGTTTTTTTTTGTTACATGTTATTATACATTGTTTATTGTTAAACAATACATTCATTGGGGTAAATTACCCACTATTCTTCTATGGGTACCCTAGTTGTCACCATTTTCATATTAAGTGGGATGACAACTTTTAAAATACACTTGTAAAAAAAATTATATTAAAATACACTTTAAACACTTCCTATCTTTAACATGGAAGCAATATTATTGTACTATTGAATCTCCAAAAACTTGATAGCGATTTCAACAAGTTACTTAATGGTTGGTTGCACGAAACAAAAAGGCTAAAATATGCTTTTAGTCCCTGCAAATATGCCCAGTTTTGGTTTTCGTCCTTGGTAAAAAAAATTTTTGAAAAAAATCCTTGCAAAATATTTTGTTTTTTAAAATAGTCTCTGGGCCCACCAAAGCGCTGAAGTGACATGGTTTTGGTCCCTGCAAATATGTCCAGTTTTGGTTTTCGTCCCTGCAAATATGCCTAGTTTTGGTTTTCGTCCCTGCAAATATGTCCAGTTTTGGTCCCTGCAAATATTACCAGGGACGAAAACCAAAACTGGGCATATTTGCAGGGACCAAAACCATGCCAAAATCATCATTGAAGTGGGCCCAGAGAGTTTTTTAAAAGACAGAAAATTTTGCAAGGGTGTTTTTAAAATTTTTTTTTTACCGAGGACCAAAAGCAAAACGAGCCAGGGACTAAAAGCATATTTTAGCCAAACAAAAATGGTAAAATACCAGATATCTATCTCAAAAACTGCACGTTACTATTGATATGTATTTCAGGTCACTAAATTGGACTAAAGGTTCTTGTTTAGTTTGATTATTGCTAAATAATATAGTAATAACTTTGGAAATTAATCTATGAGGGAAGTGTCAGGGATGAGTATTTCTTAGATTCTAACCTTGAACTATTAATCTGATGTTACACACCGAACTCGTTCACTGCATTATTACCAATATTTTAGAGTGTTTGATCCTAATTTTTTAGCAATTGAATCTTTAACTAATCTAAAGATAACCCTTAATCTCTTAGCATACTTAAAATTTAAGCATAGAATTATTAGAAACTATATTGGTTTCATGTCTACATCAATCTCTATACTACAAAGACATGAATAATTAATCTCAAATATTCATGAATTTCACTCTCGTTTCAAATCATGAGTTATAAATCAGTTTAAATGTGATCAAACAATAAACTCGTAGAAAATGGGAAAACAATAAACTCTCTCATCCAGATAAATTCATCCCTAACAATGGGAAAACAACTGCTCATAATAAAGAAAATAAATAACAAGAAAAATGAAATAAACTCGTAGAATTTTCCGACACCGTCAGTGTCACCCGACATTGTTGTTCTCCATTTGGGTCACTCTATTTTGATACTGTCTAATTTCTATTTTGATATAGTCCATCACTTTTCTTTATTCAGCTCGATCGGTCTCTTCGAGTTCCTTCTTATTGCTGCGCTCTTCTTTTATACTTAAGTACAAGAAGCCTAATATTTTACTTATCACGAACGTCCCTTTTTCTTTCTTTCGTTTGAGTCTGGAGGTCCAGATGATTGGATTTCAATTGGCTCTTTAAAAAGTGACGGTAATTTCTTCCTCCCCCACTTCTCAAGGGCTCCTGGTTTGTTTGGATTTTAAAATTCTGATTATTAAAATAGATTCCACTAATCTATCACTTATGCTAATCTCTTTGATAAATGGGTAACAAATAAATGATAGCTAAATTAATGGAGCAAACTCGGTCTCATTAAGCTCTATCATATCTGGTTAATGTTCGGATCATGTGTTTTTTAGCATGGCCGAGTACCAAATGAGATGACTCGAATATGGGAGTAACGGTGGCCTTAAGATTTTTAGTTTTCTCTTTACTCCGTAAAAATTCTATGACTGTCAAACTAGATTAAAGATGACAAACTTGAGGAGAATAACTTTAAAAAAAAAAAAGAAGAAAATATGAAATATAACAGAATTAGAACAACAAGATAAAGACTAAAAAAAAACAAAGAAAAAAAATGAATGGTGATGGTTCTGATAATTCTGGCCAACCGAGTCATCGTTTCTATACGGGGATGGAGCATCATCACTGTTCAAAGCAAGATCTTCATCATTGTACGAAGCAATGAAGCATTAACGTTAAAATAACCCCTTTCAAGGATTTGAGTTGTGAGGAACAAATTAAAATATATAAAGTTTTTCAAATAAAATAAAGCACCATGCAATTGTGTGAATTCGAAAAAGACGCTCAAGTTGAAGAAGAGCTCACAAAGGGACTAATTTAATTGCTCACTAAAAAAAGGACAAACTACATGTAAGCCATGGTAGGTATACAATCAATTTATATGGCCTGAAAAGTATTTATAAATTAAAAGACAACGAATCAACTAGCAATTAGTTCTGTCAAAAAAAAAAACTAGCAATTAGTTATTTTTTTTTAAAGACTAAAGTTATTAGTAGTTGTTGTTGACTATGGCGGTGTGAATGATTAATATCCTACTCCTATATGATAATTAGCTGGTCATTGGTGGTTACAGTTAAGTTCATTATTTGTGGAGGAAGTAAGTATCAGGCGTTCATAAACATTTGAATAGACCCTGTGACACACACAGTGAAAAAAACTTAGAAAGAAAATATATAAAAACCTAAACGGTGTGCTCAAATGATTCCGACCATAAAAAAATATTTCTCCGTCCTATAATAAGTGAATTATTTCGAAAAAAAATAGTCCTTAAATAATTGACTCATTTCACTTTTCAATATAATATTAATTATTTTTTTTCTTCTAATTATAACTTTAATTAATATTACTTTCATCATTCACAATTCAATATATTCTACTTTGCATTTATGATAACGATGAATACATCAATACTTGACAAGATACTCAAAACAATTTTTCTCTCTTTTTCACTTATACAATTTTTCTTAATATATGTAAAATGAACAAAGACTCATTTATAATAGGATGGGAGAAGTAATATTGAAAAATGTTTATTATACACCCAAAATTTATTTGACATCTAGGGAAAGAAAAAAGAGAGAGCCAGAGAGAATGAGTGATGTTAAATGAGTACTCTCTCTGGTCTTTTTTATAAGAAACAAACGAGTCAACAAAAGTTAATGTATTTGATCCATATTATAAATCAAATACATCAACTTTAGTCGACCAATTTATCTTTTATAAAAAAGACATGAGGGAGTATTATTTTGTAGAGATGTTCAAAAATCAACATTGTTCATTATTTGTCTTGGGTGTTTGAGTAACGAATAATTTGGTAGTTGAGCAAGTATGAGTGTATGACAGTATGACAGACCATGGGGTCCTGATTAGGAAGTTTGGATAATCGTGGCCGTCCGATATGAAATCATGATGACCACTCAAAGACGGCATCAATAGAATATTTGACTCGATGAAGTCACCGGCACAGGCTTCATAATGAACATAGCATTCATTTACACAAGTTTTCTTTTAGCACGTTGGAGAGGAAGAATAAAGTCCATATATGACAATGACATAGTGTGTGTTTAATTATTTGCGGTTATAAAAAAATATTTTGATTTAATTGATTTTATAAATTGATTTTGGCTAACTTGAAGCAAAACAAAAATATGCATGTAAATGTGAATTGAACATTGGAAAGAAAAAAAAAATTCAACAACAAATTTGAGTGCAATCATCGATTTTAAAACTAAAAGCTACAATTTGTAATCTAAATTAGAATCAATTATAGAGAAAGTCTTGTATATAAGTGAAATTTATCTAACAGACAATTTTTGGTATGGTCTCCCCTTCTAAATACTCATTTTAATGCTATACAAAAAAATAATAATTCTTTTATTGTTTTTATGGGCTCCCTTCACATAAATTAATCATATTTTAAAGACTTAAATGCAGTTTTACCCTCCCTATTTTAGCTTAATTTAGATTTTACTCTCTCTATTTTAAAACTCGGAATTTTACCTTCCGTATTTTATATTTCTCAGGATTTTTTACCCCTCTACCACATTTGAGTTCATTTTCGCTGATGTGGCAGTGCTGAAGTGGAATATTTTATATTGTTTTATTATGCAGAAAATAAGAGAAAATGAGAGAAACCAGAAAATAATATAATACATTCCACATCAGCAAAAATGAACTCAAATGTGGTGGAGGGAGCAAAGTTCTGAAAAATATAAAATAGGGGTACAATTCCGAGTTTTAAAATAGGGAGGGTAAAATCCAAATTAAGCCAAAATAGTGAGGATAAAACTGCATTTGAGCCTATTTTAAACATGTCAATATTAAATATGGATATCTTGCGATGTTATTTGAATATTAATAAACATGAGATTTGAGATTGTACTAAGCATACATTTTATTATGTTTTAGTCTATAGTAGCCATAGTAAGAGAAGGGTTGTCATCTCACATCACAACTGCGGTGTAAACTAATGGTTGCAGGCTAACAAGTTTAATTAATTGAAATTAATTTTGACAAACAAGTGCTAACAAGTTTAATTGGCAATGTTTAATTAATCGAAATGCATGTTTAATTTTGATTCAAGGAGTGTTTAATCGAAATTTAGCCAAAATTAAACATTAATCGAAATGTTTAATTGACCCCATAATATGAGAAAATAATGGAGGTGCTAATTGGTCTCGCACCCAAGAATTTGTTGTTGAGATGAAAATCATTTCCTCTATTTTAGTTTTAAAGATGACAAATTTATTTTAAGATTATTTTTTGACAATATCATTATTTATCTGTTATTTAAACTATATTTTTGAGTGTCTTATTAAGCTACAGGAAAAGCATCTGAAGAACACATCAAACCATTAGAAAAAACTCCTAATGAGATCTCTATATATATCGGACATAATACTTTTGAAATATGAATATTGAAGCACCAAATGACAAAACAAGTGACACACCGTTTTGGACAAAAAATACAATGTTTATTTTATATGTGAAGAACACGGTTTTGGCTTGTCTTTAATACCATCCATTGTCCAATCAATGAAGCATACAAGTACAAACAAATATGCACTTTTGAGCTGCAAAAAGCACAAGGCAAAAGGCATTAGCTTGCATAAGTTCTTTCCCACATAAAAACGGTCCGGTTGCTACAAACATGGAATGAAAACACACGTGAAAGGACATTATGAAAAGTGGTAGAAACCTCACTTGGGTAAAGCCTTGCCAAGCTGTAACTTCATCACACGTGAGAACAAGAAAGGCAAGCATGCATACACGTGAGAAAGGGAGCGTGTGTCTCCAAGCAATTGCCTATAAATTGGAAGCAAATCACAAGGCAGAAGTACCGAAAATTTTGAGAAGAAAATTGCAAGCAAAGTCAAAAATTCATAAGCTCTCTTTTTGTTCTTCAATTTCAAGTTTACTAAAATTGCTCTTTTGTTTTGAGCTTTGTTTAGTACAACACAAATATTTTGTTTTGTCCAATTAAGATCTTGTTTCTTATTGGATTGTAAAGAAAAAGCTTGGTGTAAACAAGTGTGTAAATTCAAGAGCGAGTAAAGCTCTGTGTAACGAAAGATCAAGAAGATCAAGAGCGAGTAAAGCTCAGTGTAAAGAAAGATCAAGACAAAAGAGGAGTTGTGGTTAAGTTATAACTCAACTACCTAGTGGATAATCTCACATTCGTGTGGGGACTGGACGTAGCCTAGTTTTGGCGAACCAGGATAACTCTCTGTGTTATTTCTTTCATCTCCTTTATTTGTTTCACAAATTTCACACACTCATTACACGTATTTATTATTATTGTCATTATCTTTCTTTTACTAACCATTTTAAATTACTAGCTTAAAATTTTTAAAAGGGAAATTTTTAACAGTTCACAATTCAAACCCCCCTTTCTTGTGAAAATATTTTACTTCAATTGGTATCAGAGCTTGGCTCTGAGACTTCAGCACTTAACAATGTAAGAGTAAAAAGATTCAAAAAAGAAGAAAAATGTCTAAAGTAAAATTCATGTCTGAAGGAGGCTCGGTCACACGACCACCTCTCTTTGAGGGGGCCGATTACTACTTTTGGAAAGGCAAAATGGAACTGTTTTTACAATCTCAAGATATTCACATGTGGTCAGTAGTTGAAAATGGAGACTATATTCCATATGATGATGATCTAAACATAAAAAAACAAGAAGACTGGTCAGAAGAGGAAGGTAAACGTATTTTATTAAACTCTAAAGCTAAATTGTTTCTAACCATGGCTTTGAGCAGGGAAGAATATGATAGAACACAGGAATGCAAAACTGCTAAAGAAATTTGGGATACTTTAAAAACCCATCATGAAGGAACAAGCCACGTGAAAGAAACAAGGATTGATATAGGTGTAAGAAAATTCGAATTGTTTGAAATGAAAGAAACCGAAACCATAGATGAAATGTATGGAAGGTTTACTATCATTATGAATGAATTGAGATCTCTTGAAAAAAATTTTACTACTCATGAAAGAGTAAGAAAAATTTTAAGATGTCTTCCAAAATCTTGGAGACACATTGTAACTACAATAACAGAAGCAAAAGATCTCACCAAACTCAGATTGGAAGATCTTATTGGTTCTTTAAAAGCTCATGAAGTTCTATTACAAGAAGATAGACCTTCGAGCAAAAGCAAGATGATTGCTTTAAAAATAAATCAAGAAGAAACAATTCTTGATGATCAACAACAGGAAATTGATGATGAAGAAAGTCAAGATCAAATCATTCTTCTCACTCGAAAACTACAAAGAATGATACAAAGAAGAGATCAACACAAAAGAAATATCCCAACAAGAAGAGAAAAATCAGAAATTGACAAAAGTCAAATCATCTGCTATGGATGCTACAATCTTGGACACTACAAATCCGAATGTCCACTAAACAAAAGAAAATCGAACAACCCTCAGTTCAAACAAAAATCGCTACTTACTTGGGATGATCAAGAAGAACCAACAAGTAAAGATGAACAAGCAAGCCTATGCCTAATGACAAAATCAGATAATGAAGAGGTAAATTTTGAACCATGTTCATCTTGTGAAAAAACTGAACACTTGTTTGACAATCTTTTTTATAATTCTCTAATTCTAGAACAAACTTGTGAAAAATTGAGAAATGAAAATCTTGAACTAAAAAGGGAAAAAGAAGATTTAAAAATATTAAATGAAGATCTTCTTAAGAAAATTCAATCAAAAGAAACTCCTGTAATTAAAAATGAACTTAATGAAGAAAACATTGTTCTAAAGAAAAATGTTCTACAATTAAAAAATGACATTTCAAACTTTGTTAAATCTACTGAAACTTTTCAAAAGATTATGGGATCACAAGTGAGTGTCTTTGATAGAGCGTGCATAGGTTTTAAAACCAATCAAAAACAAAAACTTTATGAAAATTTTTTTATTCCTGAAAAAATTACAAAAAAGAATGAAAGATACAAATGTACATACTGTGAAAAATATGGACATCTTGAAGCATTTTGCTTTAGAAAGAAAAAAGAACATACTTTGAGAAAATCAAGAGTTACTCATAAATCAAATTCTGTCAAATTTCACAAAGAAGGATCTTCTAAAAATAACACTAACCATCAAGGACCCAAAAAAATATGGGTACCCAAATCACTACTAACTACTACTGCAGGAATGCCTAATGACAGTCAAGAAAAGGCCTTGGTACTTGGACAGTGGATGCTCAAGACATATGACTGGAGATAAACAAAGCTTTCTCTCCTTCACAAAAAAGGAAGGAGGACTGGTGACCTTCGGTAATAATGAAAAAGCTCAAATCAAAGGTATATGTATTATTGGTAAGTTAAATTCAGCAAAAATTGAAAATGTTCAATTTGTAGAAGGTCTAAAACACAATTTGATTAACATCAGTCAATTGTGTGACAGTGGTTTTGAAGTAACGTTCAAACCTCACACATGCGAAGTAAGACAAAAATCTTCAGGAAAAATCTTATTTTCAGGATCAAGAAACAAAAATGTTTATGTTTTATACTTAGATGAACTTCCTGCTGAATCATGTTTTATGTCTCTTGAAAAAGACAAATGGATTTGGCACAAAAGGGCTGGACATATAAGTATGGAAACTATTTTGAAAATATCAAAACTTGATCTAGTAAAAGGACTTCCTAAGATTAATTTTGAGAAAGATAAGATATGTGAAGCATGTATCAAGGGAAAACAAGTCAAAAGTAGTTTTCACTCAAAAGATTTTATTTCAACAAAAAGACCCCTTGAAATGTTACACATAGATTTATTTGGACCTATCTCAATAGAAAGTCTTGGTGGAAAAAGATATGGTTTTGTAATCGTTGATGATTTCTCCAGATTCACTTGGATTTTATTTTTAAAACACAAAAATGATTCTTTTGAAGCCTTTCAAACCTTTTGCAAGAAAGTTCAAAATGAGAAAGAAACCAATATCATCTCTGTAAGAAATGACCATGGGGGAGAATTTGAAAACTCTTCTTTTGAACACTTCTTTAATGAAAATGGGATATCTCATAATTTTTCTTGTCCTAGAACACCTCAACAAAACGGTGTTGTAGAAAGAAAAAATAGAACTCTACAAGAAATGACAAGAACTATTTTAAACGAATCAAATGTTGAGAAATATTTTTGGGCAGAAGCCATAAATACGTCTTGCTATATTTTAAATAGAATTTCAATAAGAAAAGTTTTAAATAAAACCCCGTATGAACTCTGGAAAGGAAGAAAGCCAAACATTTCTTATTTTCACATCTTTGGATGTTATTGTTATATTTTAAACAACAAAGACAACTTAGCAAAGTTTGATTCAAAATCAGACAAAGCTATATTTCTCGGTTACTCCACCACTTCAAAAGCATACAGGGTATTCAATTTAAGAACAAGAATTCTTGAAGAAAGCATGCATATAAAGTTTGACGAATTTGAGGAACTAGAAAATCAAAGAAAAATCGTTGAAGAAGAAGAAGATGAAACTCAAAACATCTCAAATCCTGAAAATTCCATTCATAAATCTTCAAATGATGAACCACATCAAAGTCCTCCAAGATCATGGAGAACTGTTAACTATCATCCCCAAGATCAAATCATTGGAGAAACAGCTGATGGAATAAGAACAAGAAGATCATTTCAAAACAACGATATGACAATGATCTCACAAATTGAACCCAAATCCATAAAAGTTGCAATCACTGATCAGTCATGGGTTGAAGCTATGAAAGAAGAATTACTTCAGTTTGAGAAAAATCAAGTCTGGACCCTAGTACCTAAACCCCAAAATCAATCCATTATTGGTACTAGATGGGTTTTTAGAAACAAACTAGATGAAGATGGAAAAGTGACTCGAAACAAGGCTAGATTAGTAGCACAAGGCTACAATCAACAAGAAGGCATTGACTATGATGAAACTTATGCCCCAGTTGCAAGATTGGAGGCTATAAGAATTTTACTTGCATATGCATCTCATAAAAGCATAAAACTTTTTCAAATGGACGTTAAAAGTGCCTTTTTAAATGGTTTCTTGAATGAAGAAGTCTATGTGCATCAACCTCCAGGTTTCGAAAATTTAGAAAAGCCAAATCATGTGTTTAAATTAACCAAAGCTCTTTATGGACTTAAACAAGCTCCAAGAGCCTGGTATGAAAGGTTAAGCACTTTCTTAATTAAAAATGGTTTTTTACGAGGAAAAATTGACACCACACTTTTTAGAAAATTTGATAAAAATGATTTATTAATTGTACAAGTGTACGTTGATGACATCATTTTTGGAGCCACAAATGAAAATATGTGTGATGATTTTTCAAAACTCATGGAAAGTGAATTTGAGATGAGCATGATGGGAGAACTTAAATTCTTTTTGGGATTACAAATCAAACAACACAAAGATGGCATTTTTATTTGTCAAGAAAAATACATCAAAGATTTGCTCAAAAAATATAAAATGAATGAAGCCAAAATTATGTCCACTCCCATGCATCCTTCATCAAGCTTGGACAAAGATGAAAATGGAAGTAATTTTCCTGAAAAGGAATATAGAGGAATGATTGGATCTCTCTTATATTTGAATGCTAGTAGACCAGATATTGTTTTTGCAGTAGGTTTGTGTGCAAGATTTCAAACTGCTCCAAAAGAATCACACTACACTGCAGTAAAAAGAATTTTCAGATATCTTGTGGGGACCACAGATATTGGCCTATGGTATAAAAAGGGATCACATTTTAATCTTATGACATATTGTGATGCTGACTACGCCGGAGACAAAGTAGAAAGAAAAAGTACAAGTGGCGCATGTCAACTTCTCGGAGAAGCCTTGGTTAGTTGGTGTTGTCGTAAACAAAATACTATAGCACTATCCACAACAGAAGCTGAATACATATCCGCTGCTAACTGCTGCTCTCAGGTATTGTGGATAAGAAATCAATTAAATGATTTCTCTCTAAGGTACGCAAACATTCAAATATTATGCGATAATACTAGTGCTATAAATCTGTCAAAAAACCCCATTCAGCATTCCAGATCAAAACACATCGAGATTAAACATCATTTTATTCGAGATCATGTAAACAAAAAGGAAGTTGAACTTTTATTCATTGACACTAATAATCAACTAGCAGATATCTTTACAAAACCTTTAACAGAAGATCGTTTTTTATTCATAAAAGAAAAATTAAAAATAATTAAAAATCCTTGTTTTAATTAATAGGATTTTTTTTCTCCTACTTACTCGAAAATCTCTCATAAAAAAGGGGGAACCATTTTTATTAAATCCATTAATTCTCCTCTTTTTTCTCCTTAAACCGTTTTTTCCTCTCCTAGTCCTTTCACATTCTTTAAATTACCCATTAATCAACTTAACTACACTTGTTCTTTTCTAGATAATTGGAAAACTTAATCATTAATTTTCTGAATCATCATTAACCTAGCTGATGCTATCCTCTTCTCCCTAAGCCGCACGCCTAAACAAACCCAGCTATAGCAGATCTTACCTTTTCAAGAAAGCCATCTGCCTCAATCTCAGCCATTGAACTCTTGATCTTCCCTTTGACAACTCACGATTTCGGCTACCATCATTCACTCTTCCTGTTTCACTTCACTTCAATCCTTCCTAAAAACATCCACTCAACCATTCAATCCATCACTCTCATCATCGTCCTTCATCTTAATCTTGTCCATAAACTCACCACTCCCTCACGCATTCAGCACTCAGAAACAAACCTAAAATGGTGAAATCCAAAACAGATGCTTCTCCAAACAAACCAATGCAATGTCAACCCTCATCATCATCACTCAACCAAACCGTCTCTTCTCCGTTTTCTTCTTCTTTCAACATCTCAGATCACTCACTCTCAGTTGATAACAAGAAACCCAGTCTCGACCTACTCTCTTACTCACCACCTAAAAGCATCACCACCAGCGCCCCAACCAAAGCTGAAACCTTTGCCCAGTTTTTCAGACCTCGCAAAACCTCCTCTCATGGAATCTCACTCATTAGAAAATCTGCACGCATTTCTTCAAAAAACTCAAGAACCTCCTACATTAACCTCGATGATGAACCAGAACTTTGCATGCACAATCAAGGCTCTCTCTATCTTTCAAAGAACAAACTCTCCAAAACCTCTGTTTCACCATTCAAACCGACCTTTACTCAAAAAGAAAAAACGATTGCAGATATCATCAATCCTAATCCCAAACTCTCTAAGCTACCCTTGTTCGATCCTTCTCTTCAAGAAGAGTTCACTTACAAATGGTCCAGGAGACCTCTGGCTGAAAGCAAAGTTGTTGATTATTAGGATCTCCAAAAGAAAAGAATCAAAATAGGAGAACTTATTCAACCATTCGGCTGGAAAGAATTTCTGCAGATTGATGAGATTTCTTATCCTTTCGTTGTAAGATGCTTCTATCTCACTTCAGAAGTGTTTAAAGAAGATAGCATTCTCATCTCTAACCTAGGAAATCATGAGATCATACTCACTGTTGACATACTGTCAAAAATCCTGAAAATACCAAACCAAGGTGTAAATTTTTTTGGAAGTAACTGGTACAAGGATGCTGGTCTAAACCGTAACACCATCCTGTCCAAACTCTTTCACACTTTTAAGCCTGACAAAGATCTTCCCTCAATAGCTCTCAAAGATGAGTTTAAAATTCTGCACAGCTTATGCGTACACTGTCTACTTCCTAGGAGTGGAGGAAAATACAGAGTTACTGATACAGATGTGATGATCTTGTATCATATCTCTGAAGGTATCATGATCAATCTTCCTTATCTCATCATTCAACATATGATTAGTGCAATAGAAGCCAACAAAAGCACGGGTGGACTCCCCTATGCTATGGTCTTGTCAAAAAATTTCAAAGCATTTAACATTCCTCTAGAAGGAGAAGAGATAAGGAAAAACACTACCTTATTCACATGCAAAAACATCTCTCATATGAAAAGGAGTAATCCTCCTGGAACTCTGGAACTGCACAATCAACCTGCTCCAGACATTGTTGTTGGACCAGAAGAAAATCCCCTACACAGCCTTGTAAATGCAATGATAATTGAAAACCATCGCACTACTGATGCCTCTACCTCCGCTCCTCCAAAACTTCTCTCCAAATCTTTACCCTTTGATCTAAATCTGTCCCATGAAATCGAACTTCTAAACCCAGAACATATGAAAGCTGATGATCAAAAACTTCTTCCTCAAGCTACTCTGCCAGTCCCAAATTCCATCATTACTCCCATCCCAATCTTCAACACTGATAACTCTTCTCTCTTTGGAACTGAGTGTCTCAACCATTTTCTCAACACTCCCTCTATCTCAATCAACAAAACTACCTTGCCTCACATACCATCAAATTTTAGTTCATTTGAAAGTTTCAAATCAACCGGTGCCTCTGTGAAAATTTCTACTCCCACCACAAACGAAGCCTCTCCAATCACAAATGAAATGATCTATTCCAAACTGTCAGCCCTTCAGCAGGATGTTTCTCAGATTAAAGGCTGGATATCATCGACTCTCTGCCCTTTCGTAGGCGTACCCTTACCCTACTCCGGTTTCTTTGCATCCACCTCCACCAATCCCTCTACTCATCCGTGACTGCACCCGTATTTTACCATCCTTTTTGATGTGCCAAAAGGGGGAGATGACATAGCTGTGCTATGTATGCTTTAAATTAGTGTTATGCTCTTCCTTGCTATTTTGGGCTATTATGCTTTACGTGTTTATTTCCTGTTTTGGTTAGTTTCCTTTCTTTAAAAGGATATCTTGGTTTTACTCCTTTTAGCTTTTAAAAACATTGATGCCATGTCTGTAATACGCCTTTTTGCGTTGCTTGCATAATGTTACTAATTGCTAAAAATAGTCTTTGACCTTATGCACAATTGTTTATGAATTTATTTATCTCTATAAAATTGAGGGGGAGCACTCAAAATGACATCATCATGTATCTCTATTGAATTGAGGGGGAAATCATTTTTCAAAAATCTAATTTAAATATATTTGTCATCATCAAAAAGGGGGAGAATGTTGAGATGAAAATCATTTCCTCTATTTTAGTTTTAAAGATGACAAATTTATTTTAAGATTATTTTTTGACAATATCATTATTTATCTGTTATTTAAACTATATTTTTGAGTGTCTTATTAAGCTACAGGAAAAGCATCTGAAG
This sequence comes from Medicago ruthenica, assembly GCA_018208015.1. Classification (NCBI taxonomy): domain Eukaryota; kingdom Viridiplantae; phylum Streptophyta; class Magnoliopsida; order Fabales; family Fabaceae; genus Medicago; species Medicago ruthenica. Next base: position 100,511,792 of record CM031372.1, on the reverse strand, counting down.
AGCACATCAAACCATTAGAAAAAACTCCTAATGAGATCTCTATATATATCAGACATAATACTTTTGAAATATGAATATTGAAGCACCAAATGACAAAACAAGTGACACACCGTTTTGGACAAAAAATACAATGTTTATTTTATATGTGAAGAACACGGTTTTGGCTTGTCTTTAATACCATCCATTGTCCAATCAATGAAGCATACAAGTACAAACAAATATGCACTTTTGAGCTGCAAAAAGCACAAGGCAAAAGGCATTAGCTTGCATAAGTTCTTTCCCACATAAAAACGGTCCGGTTGCTACAAACATGGAATGAAAACACACGTGAAAGGACATTATGAAAAGTGGTAGAAACCTCACTTGGGTAAAGCCTTGCCAAGCTGTAACTTCATCACACGTGAGAACAAGAAAGGCAAGCATGCATACACGTGAGAAAGGGAGCGTGTGTCTCCAAGCAATTGCCTATAAATTGGAAGCAAATCACAAGGCAGAAGTACCGAAAATTTTGAGAAGAAAATTGCAAGCAAAGTCAAAAATTCATAAGCTCTCTTTTTGTTCTTCAATTTCAAGTTTACTAAAATTGCTCTTTTGTTTTGAGCTTTGTTTAGTACAACACAAATATTTTGTTTTGTCCAATTAAGATCTTGTTTCTTATTGGATTGTAAAGAAAAAGCTTGGTGTAAACAAGTGTGTAAATTCAAGAGCGAGTAAAGCTCTGTGTAACGAAAGATCAAGAAGATCAAGAGCGAGTAAAGCTCAGTGTAAAGAAAGATCAAGACAAAAGAGGAGTTGTGGTTAAGTTATAACTCAACTACCTAGTGGATAATCTCACATTCGTGTGGGGACTGGACGTAGCCTAGTTTTGGCGAACCAGGATAACTCTCTGTGTTATTTCTTTCATCTCCTTTATTTGTTTCACAAATTTTACACACTCATTACACGTATTTATTATTATTGTCATTATCTTTCTTTTACTAACCATTTTAAATTACTAGCTTAAAATTTTAAAAGGGAAATTTTTAACAGTTCACAATTCAAACCCCCCTTTCTTGTGAAAATATTTTACTTCATTTGTTTGTTTGTTTTTTTTTTTTTTATAATTTTATGGTTTTTTCTAGATTACCTCTCAATGATTAGGAGGTAATTTATCTCTTTCAAAGAAAAATTCGTTTTTGTTTATCTTTTTTCTTACAATGAAATACTATTTTCATCTCCAGAACATCAAACTTCTTCATTTGCTTCATTCAACATGTGATTTTTATCTCTTTTGTTCTATAATTAAATCATATTTGTCATTAGGGGTAAATTACCCCCAATTTATCAAGAGATAATGTAGACCTCACCATTTTGGTTTTTTTCTTACAATTAATTACCATTTTCATCTCAAAAATATCAAACGTATTTATCTTCTTCGTTCAACGTGTAATTTCCATCTTCTTCGTTCCTGAATCGACTCATTTTTTTCATTAGGGATAACGTAGGCATTGCCAAATTTATTTGTTTGTTTGTCAACACTAGAGAAAAGTCAAAGTGAGTTTTTACTTCCTTTTGTTTGTTTGCAAACGTTAGAGAAAAGTCAAAGCGCATAAGTTGTTCTTCACATGTAAGATTATTACAATCATCTAGCTTTTTTTTTTTTGACAAGAACAATCATCTAGCTGTACTAACTAGGAATACACGTATACAACTCATATTCTCTCGCAGGCAGAGGACAATCTTAATCAAACATTTGTCTTGTCTTTTATTTAGGTAAAAACTTCAGTAACAAATAGGTATATAAATGCTGCCAAAAACACCTTAATTATTGTCAAATAATCACAAGGGTGATGCATTTTCGAACATTGAATCTCATGAAATTAGCCACCTTACGTGCTCGATTACCAAGTCGGTGAGTAGGATAGTTGTTTTCTTTTAATCTTAATTATGTCGTCAAATTTTTATGGCCGAATTCCGAATTATCAGAGTCTATTTTTTTTTTTTAGAAATTAGAGGGTTAACATCTAATTACGTTGTCAAATAGTATATAATTTTTTTAACTTAGTGTGTTGTCCAATTTGAAAATTAGATGAAGAATTGACTGACGACTCTCAGTTGTAACCCCCCCTTTTTTTTTTTTTTTCATGCGGCTACGTTAAGGAAGAAACTCCGTCCTTTGGCTATGAGTTCCTCAACTCCTCAAAGAGTATCAAGTGTGGATGTTGAGGTTTTTGAGAGCTATTAAACTAGTCAAAGCATAAGTATAATGTAAAGAGAAAGATAAAGGTAAATTGTGAAAAAATGACAAATTTGATTAAATGTGTCTATCTAAAATGATATTTACAATTGGTATTTACATGAAGAGCTAATAATCCTACTGGCCAAGCATCGTGGCTACAAAATAAAGCATTGATTGTTGTATTCGGCTATTCTCGCCGGTAGTGTGTGTGTTTGTGATCGTTACTGGATGCACATGACACCCCGACTAATTTATAATTTTGCATGCCCATGGGTCCTTCCATGACACTCTCGTGGGTACTTGAACTTTGATAATTATTGTTTTTTCATCTCTTGATCATCACATTGAACTTTTCATTTATATGATTCTCAACATCTATTTTTTTTATTTAATGTGAGACTCTAATCACACTCGACATAACAACAATATCTTCTCAAATGTGAGTCTATATCTATTCATTTGAAATTACTCTGCTCAAACATAAGCTTTTCAACCCTATACTCTTGCACCGTTGGCTCACAAAATCAAAGGGCGTTGTTTGACTACTAACGTCAAAAAGACTTTTATTACGATGTGCATATCACTAGATACAAACCGTCACCTCTTATACCACACATAACTTTAATGTTTTGAAGTTTTCTAGTTGATGAGGTAAGGTATATACAATATTATTCTAGGTTAACAATGTCAAACATGGTAACAAATAATTACAATTGATTACAATACTATTTTGATCAATATTTGCTCATAACTTGGAGTTAGGATCGTGAAGATGATATTGATCCTTTATTAATTATTTGATCTTCCACTTATTCGAAGCTCGATCATACCATGATCAAGAATATTGATATAATACATAGCCTTTTAAGCAACGAGCTTAAAAGACAAAGTTATTTGTTGAATCAAATATCTAAATAATTCGGTATGATAAACTATCATTTTATGTGTAAACATGAAATGCAACAAAGTTAATCGAATCAAAGTAATACAAATACAGTAGTATAATTGAATCTTTACAAACTAGACCGGACTAAAATCATATCACATTGACTTGATCTTTAGTCTTTAATTAATCCATGAATAATGAGATTGAGAAATTAAGCGTGAGGAGCATTAAGTACGCGCTTAACATGAGAGTAAAGTGCTGGATACAGCTAAAAACTAGTAGTAGTTAGAATGTTGCAATCTCTCTCTCTCTCTCTCTCCAATTTCCTACCCCATTTTCCTTTTTTAATTCCTTCCCTTTATTTTTCTTTTGGTGATTAATTCCTTTCCTATTCTACTACCACTAGTACTTTCTTCTTAATCAACCTTTTAGTTAACCTCAAAATCAAAAACACACTCCCTCTATTTTCATTCACCGACAACATTATTTCCCCCCGAAACAAAAAAAAAACATCATGGCAGATCGTGTATATCCTGCCGCCAAACCCATAACCAACGGCAACGGTAACGGTGTCTCCGCCGCAAACCCATCATTTCCAGCCACAAAAGCTCAACTCTACGGTGCCACCCGCCCTACCTACCGTCCTCAACCTCACCACCGCCGTACCCGCCGCCGTTGCTGCTGCACCTTTTTCTTCTGGTTTTTCCTCATCCTTCTCATCTTACTCCTCCTCCTCGGCGTAACCGGCACCGCTTTCTACCTCATCTACCGTCCCCACCGTCCTTCCTTCACCGTCACATCCCTCAAACTTTCCTACCTCAACCTCACATCCTCCTCCACCCTCAACTCAAAATTCAACGTCAACATCACCGCAAAAAACCCTAACAAACATATCACCTTCGTTTACCAACCAACCACCATCACAATTCTCTCCAACAACATCAACATCGGTGAAGGAACCATACCAACTTTCAAACATGGCAAAAAGAACACTACTCTTCTAAAATCTTCCATTTTGAGTACTGGTCAAGCATTAGAATCAGACGCTTCCACGGAGCTAAAGAAGAACATGAAGAACAAAAACGGTTTAGCGTTGAAAGTGAAGTTGGATACAAAAGTGAAGGCTAAAATGGGAAAACTGAAAACACCTAACGTTGGAATAAGAGTGATATGTGACGGTGTTAGAGTTCATGTTCCTGTCGGTAATAAGAAACCGGTAACGGCGTCAACTTCGAACGTTAAGTGTGATGTTGATGTTAGGTTTAAGATCTGGAAATGGACCGTTTAATTTAATTGATGAAGTAAACAAGTCCATGTGGGAAGAACACATGACAGAGTCATAGAGGTGTGTTTTGTGATTTTTTTTTTTTTAAATATTTTGTTTCTTGCTTTTGGTCTTTTTTGTTGTTAATTTATTTATTTTGGTATAATACTTTTTTTTTTGGAAATTTGTTCATATTCATAATTATTATTACATAATTGTGTGTAAATGTCGACAATGACTACTGGAGTTTCAGTGGGGGACAGTTGTATGCTATAGTCTATTTTTTTTTGGCTAGAAAAATTTATATTTTTTTTCTAATTTATTTATTTATGCTAAATGTTAACCAGTGTTTCTGAAGTACTGATTGATGACTTTAAATGATAATTTTTTATAAAACTTTATGTAATAAAGTGAATTGAAAATTGAAAACTATGACATTTTTAAAGAATAATTACTTAATTTAAAAATACTTAATAGTGCCTGGAGGCACTCATTAACAAGATCATTTATTTATTTAGTCTATTTTAATTTGTTGTGCTAAATAATGTTAAATTGGCTATTTCTATGTTATTATAAGCTCTAAACTGAAGGCATCTCTTTGTCAACATAAAAAACTGATGGCATCTATCTCTATGTCATTGAAGATATTAAAAATAAAAGGGCACCACCATTTGCAGCTTTTTTAATTAATTAAAACAAAATTTGTTGGATGGTTGCTCAATAATCTTTTAACGGTAAAACAAGCCTCATTCAAAACACTAAAATAAGCTTCAATCAAATTTATCATATAAGTTCGGATATTTTTCATTCACATTTTAAGATCAAAACTAGTGATAAGAGAGTCAAATAAATACTAATGATACACATAGAAATTTCACAAGTTAAAATAATATTAACAAAACAAAATCTTAAATTCTATTAACCAAACTAATTTCTTCAAATATGATTAATGGTCAAGAATAATGCAACATCTGCAATCTTTAAAGTGCGGGATTCGAACTTGTCCAATCATCTTGGTTTTTATTAGTAATACAGGAAACTAATTTGGATTATATGGATGATGCTCTTTTTCACTTTCTTTGGGGTAGATCGTTTTGCAATTGGAGTTTTGCTCATTCGGCTAGTGGCTACTGGTGGGGGAATTTTGTCTATATGGTGCAAGTCGAAAGTGAACTCTGTTTTCTTGATTTGATACAAGCTTTGTGGGAGACCTGATGTTTTATGGCCATTGTCTATTCTAAGTGCTTCTGAACAGAAAAAAAATTATGTGGAATAAATTTGTTTAACTAAACAAGTCTTTTGGGGGATGTCTGGTGCATGTTGGGGAATTCAATTTCGTGCTCAATGTGTGGGGGGGGGGTAGCTGGGGTTAGTTGGCGGGGTAAGATGTGATATGTGAGATTGCTAATTTCATACTTGTTGACTTTCCCTTGTTAGGGATATGCTTTGTGTGGTTCTAGCCTAACAACAATGCGATGAGTTGCCTCTCTTGTGGGGACCGAAATCATTTTGTTTCAACATTTATAGGTTTTCTCATCATGGTTTAGAGACGTAGTGGCGCAAAGTTGGACGAGCTTGGTTAGATCACCTTTAGTCTTAAGGAGAAGCTTAAAGTGCTCAAGGGTAGCCTCAAAAGGTGGAGTAAAGAGGTCTTTGGTAATCTTGACCTCATGATATAATAAAGTTGTTAGTTGAGATGATTAAGGACTTGGATATAAAGGTAGAAGCGATTCAACTTTCTAAGGAGGATAGTTGTTAGAGATTTGAGGTTAGTGTACCATGCCCTTCTTGGTAAGCGTCGTTGACGAGTCACCCCTATGGGAATTTCCCTTTGGAGGATATGATCAATTTCTCTTCTTGGACATAGTTTTTTAGTACGAGTTCTGGTCATTCATGCTCCTTTTATGAATGAGAGGTGAAAACAATTTTGAGCTGGAGTTGATAGTAAATGTATGTTTGAACCAACGAAAACTATAATGACAATATAACTCTATGAAGCTTCAAATTATTGCCTTTGTCAAAATGACTTTTGTCAATCACACTTTTATTCAAGGGTACATATAAGCCTATCCAAAGTAAAAATTATGTATTAAAAATTAGGATTATGCTAAATTACACTTGTTTTTCTAAAAATTGTATTTAAGACACTTGTTTTTTTCTAAAAATTATACCTATTTATTCAGCACAAAGTTAAAAATTAATTTCTTTTCAATAGATCTTTGCTGGACACATGTTAGCACCCTTAATTCAAACATCAACTAAATTTTTTGACTTAAGAAATTGGTGAGGTATGTGGTCTATTTTTGTATGGTAGTGCCGCCAATGATGAAATGGCTATCTCATAGAAATGCGCCACTTGTGGCAAGTGGCTTTTTGTATTGAAACTATATCCATGACCATGTGTATATCCACTGCATAAATTTCAGTGCATTCTTGTTGGTACTTCAGTAGACTTCAATTAGTGTGTTTCGTCCACCTAATGCTAGCCATTAACCATTTCAGAAAGGGTCTTGCTAACAAGTGTCTTTAAGATACTCTTTAAGATTTTCCAATTAAAAAAGTATTATTTAAAAAAGTTTAACACTTCAATTTTCGATGCATTGAATGCACAATTTTTCATAAAAAATTACTATATAAAGTCCTTAAAAAGTGCTCTTAAGACACTCGTTAGCATTTTCTTATATAAAATTTCAAGATCGTTTAATACTCTCTTCATTCCATATTAAGTGACACAGTTGACTTTGTCACATATATCAATACATACTTTTTATTTTTAATATCTTTAATTATGTATTAGAAAAAATTATGAAAATTTAGTATTTTGAAAATATTCATCAAGACGAATCCAACAACATCTTATATGATATTATTTATCTTTATATACTAGTAGAAATATATGGTCAAATATGTCAATAATGCACATTGTCAAATAAGATCATTTAATATGAGGTGAGGGAGTATCAATGTAGATCCATCGGGTCTATTATGTATCTCTCACTCCTATCTCTGATCAACAATAACTACATTTTCCGACATGTGTGTTGTTGTTTTTTTAGAGCAATACAATGACATATAAGGATTATATTTGGAAAAATAGCAATGAAATTTTTATGTAATATGAAAGTTATTTTTTTTTAATTTTTTCTTTAACGTTTCTTGTCTATTTTTTCTTTCTATTGGGTTAGATGTCCGTCCCCACATTTTTTTTTTCTCTTTCCATAATTGAATTTCTTGCTTAATAAAAATATCAGCCTTTTTTATTCAAAAAAAAATCTACTTTTCAAAACTATTTAATTATATTAACACACACAAAAATGTTGCATGATGTTAGTCATTACTCATGTATTTGTAGTTTTTCAAAAATAATTGAAAGAAATCATATAAATGTAGTACGAGAATCCCCTTTTAAAATAATTGAATATTGTTATACAGTGAAGTAAGTGGGCTTGGGCATTAACAACAATGATTCATATATCGACTCAAAAAAACAGCCTAGTGTATTATTTGAATCATATATATTTTTTTAAGAAGTTAAAATGTAATATATTAAACACAACTCAGTCTCTCGAGCACAAAAAATGACAAAGAAGAACTAAAGATAACGTATAAGTTACATCGAAAAACCAAGAAAAAACTTAGCGTGTTAGCAACAAAGTAGGCACGCTATAAAACTGAATAAGAAATTGACATTAAATAAAGCTAAATTGTAACTCCCAAACATAATAGGGGATTAAGCCACCACATTTGATAATTAAAAACAAAGTTAGAATGATTTGCCTTCAACCACAAGAAAGACTTGAGCTTAATTTTGACTATAAGCTGATTAATAGAAGCTCCCTTATGTTGAAAGACTCTAGCATTCTTGTCACGCTAAACAGTAGAAAGCCAGATCAAATAAAAAGCAGAGCAAATGTGTTTTGAGAAACCACCTAGCGAGCGAAATTGAATGATGTGATCGTTGACATGAGCCGACTTAACTGAAACCAAGCCTAGCCAATTATAAATTTCGTACTAAATATATCCATAGAAGTCGCAAAACAAAAACAGATGGTTAATATCCTCTTGAGAACCGCAACCACCCGATTAAGTTGTCAGTTGTTGGAAGCCGGTTACGTAATAGACGCCAAGCAAAGATGTTGACTTTCAAAGGAACCGTCTTGTGCCAAATGATTGAAGTGTGATCATTGTTTAGAGGTTGATCCCTTGATGTCAAACAATTGTAAGCACTAGAAACATTGTATTTTGAAGAGGCATGAAGTTGTCAAATCCACCTGTCATTCGCTGCAGTTTGCAAAACAATTGGTAATAATAACGTACAACAATCACTCTTCAATTCTTCCTCCCAAGCAAATAGCCTCCTATGCCATTTCCAAGTCTCACCACCCTCCCCCCAACCTAACAAAAACATCTCCGCAACAGTTGCCAATTTATTAGTAGAAAGATAAAAAAGCCGACTAAATCATATATTTAACATAAGAAAATTGTTTTTCCCACCTCATACAAGGTAAGAAACACCATAAAATGGCAAGTTTAACCCCGAATTCTATCGGTAGTTAACTACCACCGATTAAAATTCAGCGGCTGTTAACTGCCGATGGGGTTAAACTTGTCATTTCATGATGTTTCTTAGCTTTGTGTGAAGTGGGAAAAACAATTTTCTTAACATAATCTAAGGGAATTGTTGTTTTTGGATTTCCAAGTTGTTGTATTTGGATTTCCAAATTCTATTTTGAAAGGGACTATCTACCGAAGTTGTTACTAGGTTGAGTCACGACCAGGTCGCTCTCTTTAAGACGTTTCGCGGCACTGCCCAAAATTGTGCAAGGCAGACTATCAACCACGCCGCCTCCAGGATAAAACAAGCCCAGCTACAACTGTGCGGTTAACTACTGCACTGTAGAAAACCATTCGAGTTACACCTCCAATATGGTACTAAGACCACTCTTTAATACTGAAACCACTTTCTAATATGGTACTGTGACCACTCTATTATGGTGCTAAGACCACTCAAATATGGTGTTATCACCATTCTAACCTTTGAGCTCTCCAAAATATCAATATGGTACTAAGACCACTCAAATACGGTGATACCACTGTTCTTTTTAACTTCTCCAAAAATAGAAAAATATAGAAAGAATATTTATATATACCGTTAAGATCATTCTTAATTTCGACGGGACATTATTATTTCAAAAGGGACTATGATCTTAAAAGTACTCTTTATTCCGAAGGGACATATATTATCGAAGGGACTATGTTCTTAAGACCTTTCTTAATTCCGAATGGACATTATACCGAATAGGGACTAAGGTCTTAAGAACACTCTTATATCCGAAGGGACAGAAAAAAGGAGATAAGGAGAAGAATAGCTCGTTAACACAAGCTGGAGGATTAAGAGAGAAAGAGTTCTCGACAACTCAATAGAACTCTTTGGTGTGATTTTTGAACTGAGTGAAGTCCTCTATTTATATAGAGATTTTGTAACTGTTTTAGCTAAAATTGCGGCAGCAGTCACTCTAATGGATAAGATCAAAAAGAAACTTCATCACTAATCAGTTCAACAACATTTGTGGATAAGATAAAAAAGAAACAAATCCACAAAAATGGAGGAAACAAACTCATTGGATATGAATGAAGGAAAGATAAGAACTCAGTTGAATTCTTATTCTTATCACAAACAACATAAACTAAATTTATGGGAAATGATATTCACGAATAAAAATAACAATTACTATTATTTTTATCATTATAAAATATTTAAAATTAAATATCGCAATTTAAACACTACTAATGTGTGTGTTCTATTTTATGTGGGACCCCACTCTCTATTTTTTCAATGCACATCACACTAGCTCAAAGTCTTATTACTTGGTGTTTAATCATTCAATTTCCTTCCAACTTCACACCAATGTTCCAACAATCCCCCACTTGAATTTAAAAAATGGTTTCAATAGTAACGTCAAAACATTTCTATAAGGTTGCTAATAAGCAAAGGTGTCGCCTACAACTTGAACCTTTGCATAGCGGAAACTATTCCGATTCAACAAGAGTTGCTTACAGCATTGAACTCTATCTCAGACATAGAGTCCGCACACAAACCTTTTCCTAAGGTGTATTCTAAAAGCCCGTGCATTTATGGTCATGCACGTTTATCCCAGTTTTAACGAACGCTCTAGGTATTCTGCCTCAAAATTCCATAGGAACCGGCCTCAGTTCCACATTCGTATAGGTGAGTCTATCAAGAGTACTCCTGTAGCTATGTACTCCACTCAACATAGAGTATAGATCTCATTAAGAGTTTCTATTATTTCATCCTTCTGTCGCTGCAGGATTCATGCTTTCTTAGTTTTCTCATAGCATGTTCTTTCACTCATGACTTGTTATTACCCATTGAACCTATTTCTTGGGATCTCCAGTCATTTAGGTCGGGTTACCATTGAAGGTGAGAAAAACACACACAAGAAGGGGGGGTTGAATTGTGTGACTCAAAAACTTGTTCTTTTCTTTTCAAAGACTTAACACAGGTTCAGAACCAGGTTCTGAACTGTTATCAGGAGTATGTGCAGCGGATAAACAAGTTAAAATGAGAAGGGAAGAGAGACACACAGGAATTTATACTGGTTCCTTCTCAATGTGAGAAGTAGTCCAGTCCCCTTGTTTTCCAACAAGAGAGTTCCACTATAATCAATTCTGATTACAAATGCTCAACCACTAAGGAAGAGACTTCCAGTTGCTCAATCACAAAGAAAGAGGCTTCTATGCTCAAGCACCAAGGAAGAGGCTTCCAATGCTCAACCACTAAGGAAGAGGCTTCTCAATGCTCAACCACTAAGGAAGAGGCTTCTAACTCAGACCACAAAGGAATGAGGTTACAAATGCTCAGTATACAGACTGAGACTTTAGGGACCAAACTGGTTTACAAGTAAAGGAGTTTGGGTTGAACACTTGATAAAATATCAGAGGTGTTCTCTAAATACAACACAGGTTAAGACTCTTAACCTTAAGAAATTCTAAGTTACAAGACTGAAGAATTTCTAAGAGTTTTTGAACTTGACAGGTTTTTACACAGAAAACAGAGCACAGGTTCAGCAATGTAGTTTCAAGAGTCTTAGACAAATTTCTTCTTCAAATCTTCTTCCTTTTATATATGAAATATAGGTGTTGAAGATTTGCTTGATTTGAGGAAAGAGCCGTTGCAATTTGAGCTAGGATTTCTGCAAATGTGTGCTGCACTTTTTCAAACAAACCAGAGCAGCAACCATTTTTGAAATGGCCTACCTTAAAAGCTGGAGAATGTCTGGGTCAGGGAGACAACTGTTCCATTGAGTTGTTCTGACACATCCAGGCATTAAATGCGCACAGTACTGGTCATTTTCCAAGCCACATCAGCTTCAGAAGCTTCTCTGTGTGAACAGTGCATCAGAAGCACTTTTGTACGGATCAGAAGCTGGCTTCAGGATCAGAAGCTGGTCTTCAGATGTTGACTTTGCGTTGACTTCTTCAGAAGCATCCAGACTTCAGAAGCTGGTCTTCAGACTCAGAAGCTGCACTTCAGGAGCACCACTTCAGGACCACTTCAGAAGCACTACTTCAGGAGCACTTCTTCAGACCCAGTTTCCTTCTAGCTTTGCAACATTGCTTCTTAGCTTTCCTTTCTTGCTCTAAGCTTGTTCTTTCATAACCATTCTTAATTTCCAATCAATAAAATACGTGGTTCTGAAATCACTAGAACAAAGCATTAGCAAATAACCAATTTTCTAATTAACACTTTGTTATCATCAAAACCATAAAGAAGGATATGTTTACACATAAATGTTTTAACAATCTCTCCTTAATTCATAAGAGACTTGTTAAACACATTTTGTTCCAACAATCTCCCCCTTTTTGATGATGACAAACATAAGTATTAAATCAGAAAATTGTTGTTAACTTAATTAACAAGTTAACTACAGGGTGTGAGGTTTGTAAGCTCCCCCTGAGTCTGATCCAAGTTAATTAAGTTCAGTTAAAATCACAAATGTGAAAATTTCAGAATTGTTGTTTAGTTTAATTAACAATCTGACTTCAGGAGAGGTTTGTAAGCTCCCCCTAGGTCTGACAATCCTCAGGGTTAGGTTTGTAAGCTCCCCCTGATTCTTATCCATGTTAATTAAGCTTAACTTAGAACAATATAGTGAAATTAACACTCAGAATTTTGAATAACTTGCTGACTTCAGGTTCTGAGGTTTGTAAGCTCTCCCCCTATGTTTGATAATCCACATGATGAGTTTCGTAAGCTCCCTGAGTCTTATCCAAGTTATTTTAAATTCAATTTACTCACTAAGAGTAATGTATCTCACAGAATGGTATCAGAGCCAGAATTTCACTTCAGAGGCTAAGAGTTAAAATCAGTTCTCATAAGTTAAATTCAGTCAGAATTGTATCAGAGCTTAACTTATGAAAGGGGGGTTGAATTGTTCACATAAGAACCTTAGGCTTTAATACCTTTTACTCCTCTTTTCATAAGTTAATTACTGACAAAATTTAACTTATATTATGAGCTCAGGTGCTTTAATACTTGTTTTACCTTACTCCCCCTTTTGTCATCAACAAAAAAATTTTACTTACTCCCCAACACAGAAAATTTCTCCCCCTTTGTCAAGAGAGTTTGAGAACATCTGTATCAGAGCAGAAAAGGATTTTAAAAGAGTTTGAAAACATGTATCAGAGCAGCAAAGATAATCATCAGAGCATACTTGATTTTCAATGAGTATATGACTTGCATTAAAAATAGAATGCTGTTCAGAAGCAGAAAAAGTGTAGAGCTTCTGATCAGATCATTCTGTGTTCAGACATGGTATGTTCAGTATGTTTTGTTCAGTATCAGAGCAAAACACCCAAATTGTGTTCAGTATCAGAACAAAGCATACAAAAAAATATCAGAGCAGATCTGAGCTGATTTAAGGAAAATAGTTCAGATCAGAGCAGGTCTAACTCATTTTTAAAACAAAATAGTTCAGATTATAGACCAGCTGAAAAAGTTATATCAGAGCTTGATACCAATTGAGGATTCTATCTCAGAGTCTGATACCAAACTACAGTGTTAATGCTGCTGAACTTGTATCAGAACCTGATACCAGAATATGAAGGTTTATCTTCAGAGTCTGATACCAAATTAAAACATTTCTAAAAACTGAACATTTGTCTGAAATACTTTGGGCATTTTTTTAAAAAAAATGTGTCTGTGCTAAACATTTTGAAAACAGACTGATACTAACTGAAAATTGTTTGTCAAGCAATTTTAACAATGAATATCAGGGCAGAAAATCACATTTTTAAATTGATGACTTTGGGAGGATTAGAGTATAAACTTTCAAAGCTTTAATCATCATTGCCCATAGCTATACTTATCAGATTCTGACCAACATTAGATTTTTATTAGATTCAGAAGTCAGAAAATCCAGGATCTGATCCTTCAGACTCTGAAGTTTTTCAGGCTTAACTTTAGTCAAACTCTCAGAAGGTGATTGTTTGATAAGTCTTAGCTTATGATAGACTCAGAATCAAGGATTTCATTCAGATTCAAGCACATTTTCAAGAGATAAAGTGCATGTTCAGATTCTTTTTAATAAAATTGAATCTTTCTTCTGTTAGGGGTTTTGTGAATATGTCAGCCCATTGATGATCAGTATCAATGAACTTAATATCTAGAACACCCTTCTGAACATAATCTCTTTTAAAATGATGTTTTATTTCTATGTGCTTGGCTCTAGAATGCAGAATTAGATTTTTAGACAGACATATAGCAGCAGTATTATCACAATATATAGGAATATTGTCTGCATGAATCTGATAATCCTCTAATTGATGTTTCATCCAGAGCAGTTGTGTGCTACAACTTGCAGCTGAGATGTATTCTGCTTCTGCTGTTGACAATGCAATGGTTACTTGTCTCTTGCTGGCCCAGACCCATTTCTCATCACTCACAAACAGAAGGCAAACTACCTTCTGCTGAACCAATTCAGAAAAGTTTATTTTATAAACATTGTTTTTCCTGCTGCCTCTGAACACTACAGACTTGTCTTTGTTACTGATTACAGTACATGTGTGTCATACCCCAATTTTTGACCTAAAATTTCTTTTTCATTTGTCTTTTTAGGTCGGATTTTGTTCGTCGTTTCAGACAAAATTTTGACAGGGAGGTATTTTAAAATACCTCATTTTTTTTTAATTTCGTTCGAGTCCGTCTTTTTGTTTTTGTTTTTATTATTATTTTTATCTTTATTTTTATATTTTTAGTATTATTTTATTGTATTGTTTATTTTTTTTTTTCCTTTTTTTACTAGTAACCTTTTTTTTTATTTTTAGAATCTAATCTTTTGTGGAGAAGACTTTTGTCATGAAATTAATGTGTTTTATGTTGTCACTTATTTGTCTTTTATTGAGTTTTATTGCCATTATTTTGTCAACCTGTCATTTATTGAGCATTAGTGATGGTAATTAGTGTTTTAAAAGGGGAATTGGTCAGACACAAAGGAGGGGGAACCAAATTTCACAGGAGGCCAATTCAAAAACTCAGAAGAAAAATCCATCAAAATTCACTCAGAACAAAAAGCCACAATCAGTAACCGCACAACCACACTCCTCGCAACTTACGGCCAACCACCAACCCTCCTCCTAACCACTCACGTTCAGCCCCTTCTCCCACACCATTCCTCACACACAGTACTCACCACCCATGGCCTCCCTTACCTAGCCACCTTTCTAACACGCCAATCCCACTCCATACACAATCCATCCACTACTCAATTCCTCTCCCCCTCCACAAACAAAACACGCCCACCATCTAGCACCACCACAAGTTCACACAACAACCCATACTCAGGAACAAGCACACACACTCCCCTCACCACACGGTCACACCCCAACACGCACCAAACAACCCAATCATCCAAGAATCCATTCACGCAGCGAACCCAATCACACAAACGAACCACACGAACCAGCCAAACCAATCACCGATTTCGGCCAGCTTCTCCTCAACATTCACGCAGCCCCCTCCAAGCCACCACACCAATCCCCCTTAACACTATACACAGCCACACGAACACGAAAAACAAACCCAAACCGGCGCCGCCCATAAACCACACCACACACTCGGCCTCCCTCTCTCTCCACCACCACCGCACACAAACAAGCCTTCCATCTCCCTCAACACACACCACACGCGTACGGCCTCCCTCTCTCTCCACCACCACCGCACACAAACAAGCCTCCCTCTCCCAAACACGGTACACCACATCAGAAACCCACACGGTACGGCCACCCAACCCCCTTTTTACTCGTTTCTTGCCATGCCAATTTCTCCTTCAGACACCAAGCCAAATGGATGAGAGAAAGAGAGGAGAAAGAGAGAAGGTAGAGAGAGAAAGGTCTCAAAAAATGAAAAAAAAAAACGTTTTTTTTAAACTTATATGTAGAGTTTGAACCGGTTCGGTTCTCTTGAACCGAACCGGTCTGTTTGTTTCTCTCTCAGCCTAATGGGTTTAGCTAAGCCCAGCATCTTTCCTTCTCCCTCTTTCCTCTGACTGCTTTTCACACCCCCCTTCTGCTGACAGCACCCCCCTTCCTTTTTTTTCTTTCTTTTTTATTTCTTTTTACCATTTTCTTGCACCTTTTTTTTAACTTTTATTTAGTGTCATGCATTCTATTGCTTTTAATTTTTTTAACGCATCATGCATTTTTATTTTTCTTTTATTTTCATGCATTTTCATTTTATTTTCATTCTTAGCATATTTATCTAATTTTTAGTGCATTTGCAAATTTTTTTTTTATTTTTATTTATTATTTTGTCATTTCTTAGAATGTATGCATATTATTCCATTGCATTTACCTTATAGTATCTCATGCATTTTTTTTTATTATTTTCCTTTTATTTTCATGCATTCTCATTTTATTTTTTAGCATATTTATTTCTTTTTAGTGTGTTTGCAATTTTTATTTTTATTTATTATTTTGCCATTTCTTAGAATGTATTTAGGACCGATGTAAATATAAATGAGAATTTGCACTGACACTCACTTTATTTATTCTGCTTTATGCCCTTTTTATTTTTTTTATTTATTTCGCTTTATCAAAGAAAAATACAAAAAAATTAGGATAGTTTATTTTCAAAAGGATTTCGTGGTGATCCAACGTCACCACGGAAATTCCTCGCATTTAACTTTTATTACGTTTTAGTCTTAGTTAGTTATTATTAAAAAACAAAAACATGCAAATAATCGAAAATCACAAAAAAATCTTTTCTTAATAAACCTTGATTTTCAATCAAGTGTCCGTTTTTTTTCTCTTTTATTTTCTTTAAAAAAATCATTAATCCACTTTAATAACACTTTAATCCTTTTCAAAATTAAAAAACACAAATCAATCTTATTTAGCCACTTGGCTTTTATTTTATCTTTAAAACCTTTTTTTAAAAAACTAATAAAAAACATCAAACAAATCAAACGTCATTTTTTACCCCGAACTACGAGGTTTTGATCCCTCACGGGTACGTAGGCAGAGGACCTTGTCCTTCCAAATCATAAAAAATACAAAAAAACATTTTATTTTCCTTTCGCATTATTCTAATTCATTCTCTTTTAAAAAAAAAAAAAAGCAAGTTATAGCCCAAAATAAATAAATAAAATCAAGAGGTTCTCGTAGAGTACTACGAACGTTTAGGGTGCTAACACCTTCCCTAAACGTAACTAACCCCCGAACCCTAATCTTTTAAAATGTGGTAATTTAGAACTTTTTTCCACCTTTCTTTAAAAAAATTAAAAGTTCAGTCGTGAATTAAAATTAGTGAGTCAACGCTAATCAATAGCTTGATCTCCGAAAATCACCGCGACAATGTGTTCTTATTAAACAGAACTTCATAATTACTATCACATAATTGACTTATGCTAAGTAAATTATGTCTAAGTCCATCTACCAGCCAAACATTATCAATGTACAGGGAAGAATTACCTATCTTACCAGTACCAATGATCTTTCCTTTCTGACTTCCTCCAAACCCCACAGTTCCTCCCTCTTTCAGAGTTAGGGTTTGGAACATAGACTTGTCCCCTGTCATATGATGCGAGCATCCACTGTCCAAGTACCAGGACCTTTCCTTTTCTTTGGATGTTAAGCATATCTGCAATTGAAATTATCTCAGACTTAGGTACCCAGATTTTCATGGGTCCTTTGGGGTTAGTCCTGAAAGGTTTTGGCTTTTTAAACTTGTGTCTGAAGTCATGATGTTCAGACTTGTTCTGATACTTAGGATATGAATCCTTATATCTTGAATAAGTCTGAGTTTCAGAACCTAAGTTCTTCAGAACCTGAGTTCTCAAAGGTTTGGACTCAGACTTCTTCAGAACCTGAGACTTGAAGGTCTTTGGTTCTGAGTTGTCTAAAGTCAGACCCTTTGAGTGCTTTGGTTCTGATCTCCTCAAAATTCTAACTTTGTTTACTTCATGCACAAGACAAGCTTCAGTTTTGCCTTTCTTAAAACAGTTAGAAGCAGCAAACTGATTGATTTGCTTTTGCTTGCTTTGCTTAACATTCTGAGATTGAGAATGTTTTATATTGACTGGTTTAAAAGGTTTTGAAGTTTTAATAAACTCAGTCTTTGAAGAATTTGATTTATTCAGATTCTGAGACTTACTAGTCCCAGGTTCTGAACTTATCAGATTCTGAACATTTTCAGGTCCAGAGTCTGATTTTCTCTTACTCTTAGGCTTAGGACCTTTTGGCTTGGATTTAGGCAAGGTTTTAACATCTGCCTTCATCTTACCCTTAGGTTCAGAAGCTTCAGAGTCTGAGTTGTTCAGAACTTCATACATAGTCTCAGATTCTGACATTTTCAACTTCTCAGAGTTATCAGAATTAGGCATAAAGCATATATCATTGCCTTTTAAAATATTTTCAGAACATGAAGGTGAGTTTAATTCATTTGAAGGTTTGAATGGATCATAGCCAATCCCTTCACCTTTGTTTTTGATCATATTATACATCATAGAGGCAATTTTAGTTCTATTGAATCCAGTTAAGATGAAATCCTGAAGAGCTATTTCCTGTTCATTAGGAACCTCTTCAGATTTCTTATGAGCCTCTTTTCTGAGTTCCTCAATGTCATACCCCAATTTTTGACCTAAAATTTATTTTTTTTACTCATCTTTTTAGTTCGGAATTTTTCGTCGTCTCAGACGAAATTTCGACAGAGAGGTATTTTAAAATACCTCATTTTTTTTAATTTCATCCGGGTCCGTCTTTTTGTTTTTATTATTATTTCTATCTTTATTTTTATTCTTTTAAATATTTTATTTATTACTTTATTTAGCATTTTTATTATTTATTTATTTTTCTTCCTTTTTTATTTACTTACTTTTTTTAAACAGCTGACCTTTTTTGTTTATTGCAGAGGAGACTTTGTTAATTTTTTTTTTCTGTTTTTAATTTGTCATTTAAGTCGCCATTCACTGACCTTTATGGACAGTAATGGCGAATTAGTGTGTGAGTCAGTCAACTGTAACAGGATTAAAAGGGGAGCCAGTGATGGAACAAAGGGGGGGAATTCACGCACAAAGCCAATCCAGAATTCATCAAAAGGAACCAAAACCCACAATCAGTAAAAAAAAAAATCCGTCCGCACCATTCCTCGCACACAAAAAAACGCATCAGAACAACCACCACAAACAAGCCTCCCCTCTCCCAAAACCCAGTCACCACCATATCACCTCCTCCCCACACGGCCAACAAAACAGCCACAAGCACAAACAAAAAACACGCCCAGCATACCTCAACCACCCAATATACGGCCCAGCATCCACCACACATCTCCCTCACTCACATCACTTCTCTCACACACAACACACGCCCAAACACACTACAACCTCCCTAAATCTACACAAAGCCGTACGGCCTCCACCCTTGTCCTCACCGCAATCATAACAACACTCACCCAAGCCACCTCCCTCATCCCAATCCAACACAACAACAACACTCCCTCAAAACCCACAACCTCCCTAAATCTACACAAAGCCGTACGGCCACTCCTCCTAAGCCACCACCAAACCCAAAATCGCGCCTCTCCCTCACCCACGCACATAGACCCAAAACCGAAAATCCCCACAACCTTCCATAACCAGCTTGCTTTTTAAGGCCTTGGTGGGTTTGTGTTCCTTTTCAGATTTGCCGTGTGAAAAAACAAGAGAGAAGTGAGAGGAGATAAGAACAGAAGAGAGAGAAAGGGCTAATACAAAATGAAAAAAACCGGCCCTTTGGGGTATTTATGGCCCTGAACCGGTTTGGTTCTTTTTGAACCAAACCGGTCTGGTTTATTTTCCCCTCCTTTAGCCCAATGGGCTTACACGCCCCAGTCCCCTTTTCCTGTTTTTATTCTGCCTGCTAAGTGCACCCCCCTCCCGCTTCCTGAAACCCCTCCTTTTACTCTATTTCTTTTTTTCTTTGCATTTATTTATTTTCTTGCATAGTTTTTTTTATTATTTATGTTTCCTCTGCACTTTTATTTTTATTACCTCATGCATTTCATTTTATTAATCGTTATGTAGCATATTTAGTATTTGTTTTTGCATCTCATGCATCTTTATTTATTTTTTTTACTTTTTTAGCATGTTTACTTTAGTGCATTTTGCAATTTTTATTTTTATTTATTTTGCTATCTTTTAGAATGTATTTAGGAGCAAATGTAACAAAAAATAAATGAGAATATGCACCGACACTCACACTTTATTTATTCTGCTTTACGTCCTTTATTTGTTTTTATTTATTTCGCTATTCAAAAAAATACAAAAAATATTAGGATAGTTTATTTTCAAAAGGATTTCGTGGTGATCCAACGTCACCACGAAAATTCCTCGCATTTAACTTTTGTTACGTTTTAGTCTTAGTTCATTATTAAACAAAAAACCAAAAAACATGCAAATATGAAAATCACAAAAAAAATCTTTTCTTAATAAACCTTGATTTTCAATCAAGTGTCCGTTTTTTCTCTTTTATTTTCTTAAAAAAATCATTAATCCACTTTAATTACACTTTAATCATTTTCAAAATAAAAAACACAAACCAATCCCATTTCGCCACTTGGCTTTATTTTTATCTTTAAAACCTTTTTTAAAAAAATTAATAAAAAACACAAAAACAAATCAAGCGTCATTTTTACCCCGAACTACGAGGTTTTGATCCCTCACGGGTACGTAGGCAAAGGACTTTGTCCTTCCAAATCATAAAAAATACAAAAAAAAACATTTTTATTTCTTTTCTCACTACTTTAATTCTGTCTCTTAAAAAATAAGCAAGTTATAGCCAAAATAAATAAATAAAATCAAGAGGTTCTCGTAGAGTACTACGAACGTTTAGGGTGCTAACACCTTCCCTAAACGTAACTAACCCCCGAACCCTTAATCTTTAAAATTGTGGTAATTTAGAACTTTTTTCCACTTTTCATTTAAAAAAATTAAAAGTTCAGTCGTGAATAAAATTAGTGAGTCAACGCTAATCAATAGCTTGATCTCCGAAAATCACCGCGACACCTGGCCCTGATGGCAACTACATCTTCTGATGCAGAATCGTGCTCAGATTCTGATGAAGAAGATGAGGTATACTCTGCACTCTCTAGATCTGAATTGATTAAAACAGTTAATGATCTTATGAGTCATCTTAAAAGCAAGTTAAAAGAAATTAAATCTTTGAAAAATCAAACTAACTTGCTGTCTGAGGAAAACCTTAAACTTCAGAATCAAATTTTTGAATATGATGAAGAAGTTGAGTGTCGCGGTGATTTTCGGAGATCAAGCTATTGATTAGCGTTGACTCACTAATTTTAACTCACGACTTAACTTTTAATTTTTTAAAAGAAAAGTGGAAAAAAGTTCTAAATTACCACATTTTAAAAGATTTAGGGTTCGGGGGTTAGTTACGTTTAGGGAAGGTGTTAGCACCCTAAACGTTCGTAGTACTCTACGAGAACCTCTTGATTTTATTTATTTATTTTGGCTATAACTTGCTTATTTTTTTAAAAGAAAAGAATGAATTAGAATAGTGAGAAAGGAAAATAAAATGCTTTTTTTTTGTATTTTTTATGATTTGGAAGGACAGAGTCCTCTGCCTACGTACCCGTGAGGGATCAAAACCTCGTAGTTCGGGGTAAAAAATAACGGTTGATTTGTTTGGTGTTTTTTATTAGTTTTAAAAAAGTTTTAAAAATAAAAGCCAAGTGGCAAAAGGAGATTTGGTTTGTGTTTTTTATTTTTAAAAAGGATTAAAGTGTGATTAAGGTGGATTAATGATTATTTAAAGAAAATAAAAGAAAAAAAAACGGACACTTGATTGAAAATCAAGGTTTATTAAGAAAAGATTTTTTTGATTTTTGATTATTTGCATGTTTTTGTTATTTTTTGTTTAGTTAACTAAAACTAAAAAATGTAACTAAAAAAAACTAAACGCGAGGAATTTCCGTGGTGACGTTGGATCACCACGAAATCCTTTTGAAAATTAAACTAACCTAATATTTTTGTTTTTCTTTTTTATAAAGCGAAATAAATAAAAAAAGACGTAAAGCAAAATAAATAAAGTGAGTGTCAGTGCAAATTCTCATTTATGATTTACATTATGCCTAAATACATTCTAAGAAATGGCAAAAAAATAAATAAAAATAAAAATTGCAAATGCGCTAAGAAATGGATAAATATACTAAGAATAAAATGAGAATGCATGTAAATAAAAGGAGAATAATAAAAAAAAAAATGCATGAAATACTATAAGGTAAATGCAACGGGATAATATGCATGAAAATAACCTAAATACATTCTATGAAATGGCAAAATAATAAATAAAAGTAAAACTTGCAAATGCACTAAAAACTAAATAAATATGCTAGGAATAAAAATAAAATGATAATGCATGATAATAAAAGAAAAAAAATGCATGAAATACTGTAATGTAAATGCAATGGAACAATGTGCATGAAAATACATAAGGAAAATAACAAAATAAAATGCAAGAAATGATAAAAGAAAAATAAAAAAAGATAAAAAGGAACAGGGAGTGCAGAAGAGGGTTAGGGGGGTGGGAAGAGCAATCAGCAAGGAGAAAGCCAGATGGGCCGTGTGGGCCTGGTTCAAAGGGCTGGCTTTAAATTGATTTTTCCAGAAAAAAACTCATTTTCTTCTTCTTTCCCTCTCTCTAAACTCTAACTCTCTCACAAACATTCTCTCTCTAAAAAAAAATGCTCTGCCTTCTCTCTAAAATATGGGGCCGGAAACAGGATTCCGGCGCGGTGGTTGGCCGGCGGCGCCACCGCGCCGGATTAAAAAAACCCTTTTTTTTTTTTAAAACTTTTTCGCTTTTAAACTCCTCTCCTTCTCCTCTTTACAAATCCGAAAATGATTTTCTCAAATTCCTTTTAAAAAAACAGAGATCTAAGTTTTTTTTTAAAAAAAGAAAACCACCTTTGTTTGGAGTTTTTGGTTCGGTTCTGTTGATTTTGGGTGTTGGGAATGGTTTGGCCGAGTGATTTGTAGGTTGTGGGTGAGGGATTCGTGCGGTTTGTGTGTTGAAGGAGTGGCTGGTGTTGGGAAGATAGCCGTGTGTTGGTATGAGGGTTGGGAGTGCGGCCGTACAGTTGTTGTGGAGGAGGAGTGGAGGTGTGGTTCTGTTTATGAGGGTGGTGGAGGAGTGTGTTGTGTTGGTGCTGATTGTGGTGTAGAGGGCGTGTTTAGGTAGGATTTTGAGGGGTGTGGCCGTACGGTAGTGATGTTGCTGGGCGTGTGTGTTTGTGTTATGGTTAGGGCCGTACGTGTATGTGGTAATGGCTGGATGGGAAAAGTGAGTAAGTAGAAACCGTGGGTGGGTGAGTGGTGGTGGATGTGTTGTGCTTCTTGTTTGATGGTGGCTGGTGTGGATTTGATTTTTGCTGGGTTTTTGGGTTTCAGGTTAATGATGAATTTCTGTGGAACTTTTGTGTGTGAAAAATGGTCTCTGATGGCCGTCCCCCCCTTTTGTGTCTGACCAATTCCCCTTTTAAAACACTAATTACCATCACTAATGCTCAGTAAATGACAAGTTGACAAAATAATGGCAATAAAACTCAATAAAAGACAAATAAGTGACAACATAAAACACATTAATTTTATGACAAAAGTCTTCTTCCAAAATAAAAATAATAAATAAAAAAAAAAAAAAGTCAGCTGATTAAAAAGGTAAAAAGGAAGAGAAAAATAAATAATAAAAATGCTAAATAAAATAACAAATAAAATATTTAAAAGAAAAAAAAATAAAGATAGAAATAATAATAAAAACTAAAAGACGGACTCGGACGAAATTTAAAATAAAAAAAATGAGGTATTTTAAAATACCTCTCTGTCGAAATTTCGTCTGAGACGACGAAAAATTCCGAACTAAAAAGACGAGTAAAAAATAAATTTTAGGTCAAAAATTGGGGTATGACAGATGCCCCTATTTAAGTCTCTTCGCCCGGAGAATCGAAGAGAAAATCTTTGATTCGACGGGTCGAAGGGACTTAAATACAGAGTACGCCAATTTTGGACCTAACAAAAAAATGATGTGAAATGCTCGTGATGCAAAGGTGAATGCAAGACGGCGAAGATGACCCGACTGGGGGTAAAACAAAACCAAAGGATACCCGAGTTTGTTAAAGCAAGGGATCCGACTCCACTGGGGGATAACATAGTTTCACTGGGGAAGGAGTTGTCTACTATCGCACTAATTCAGAACGATAGCCTAACAAAGACAAAGACCGATGTTACCTACTATCGTGTAAATGATAGCTTAAAAAGGTAAAAGAAGGAGACACTGTCTACAATCAACAAAGATGATAGATTAAAGAAGACAAGTATTACCTACTATCGTGTATTAATAGCTTAAAAGAGGTAATATAAGAGGAGACATCGTCTACTATCGTTGTATGGATAGCTTAAAACAGACAGATGACATGTATTACCTACTATCGTGTATTGATAGCTTAAAAGAGGTAATATAAAAGGAGACACCGTCTACTATCGTTGTATGGATAGCTTAAAGGAGGTGACATGTATTACCTACTATCGTGTATTGATAGCTTAAAAGAGGTAATATAAAAGGAGACACCGTCTACTATCGTTGTATGGATAGCTTAAAGAAGGTGACATGTATTACCTACTATCGTGTATTGATAGCTTAAAAGAGGTAATATAAAAGGAGACACCGTCTACTATCGTTGTATGGATAACTTAAAGGAGGTGACATGTATTACCTACTATCGTGTATTGATAGCTTAAAAGAGGTAATATAAAAGGAGACCGTCTACTATCGTTGTATGGATAGCTTAAAGGAGGTGACATGTATTACCTACTATCGTGTATTGATAGCTTAAAAGAGGTAATATAAAAGGAGACACCGTCTACTATCGTTGTATGGATAGCTTAAAGGAGGTGACATGTATTACCTACTATCGTGTATTGATAGCTTAAAAGAGGTAATATAAAAGGAGACACCGTCTACTATCGTTGTATGGATAGCTTAAAGGAGGTGACATGTATTACCTACTATCGTGTATTGATAGATTAAAAGAGGTAATATAAAAGGAGACACCGTCTACTATCGTTGTATGGATAGCTTAAAGGAGGTGACATGTATTACCTACTATCGTGTATTGATAGCTTAAAAGAGGTAATATAAAAGGAGACACCGTCTACTATCGTTGTATGGATAGCTTAAAGGAGGTGACATGTATTACCTACTATCGTGTATTGATAGCTTAAAAGAGGTAATATAAAAGGAGAAGACATTGCCTACTATCGGTGTGCGGATAGCTTAAAAAAGGCAGACGAAATATTTTACCTACTACCATTGTGAGGGTAGCTTAAAGGAGGTAAGAGATAAATGTTAGCTGCTCGGGATGTAGCCGAACTTGCCACTGACGACACGATGGTAAAAGGTATGCACAAGCTGTTCATTAAAGAACTGTCACTTGGCGAAAAGAGGGTGACATCTTTGGACCAGACACACTGGGGATGACACTTGGGGAAAAAAGTTACAAATTGTTCATGATTGATTGACATGAAAAGCAAGACTCAGGGTGGTTAATGCAACCATGTATTGAATGATGTTATGTGCATGTTGTGTATGCATGAATGTATGAATGTATGAATGATGATGTGATTTGTATGACTGGCATGACTGATTAACTTGTGACTGTTTGAAGGATTGACTGGTAAGATTGTACGGAAGACTGACTTGTATGATTGTATGAGAGACCGACTTGTATGATTGTATGAAAGACCGACTTGATGAGACTAGATTGGACGGATAAGGTGGAAAGTGACCCGACGTCGCATCACAAACACTCGGCAATCTTCAATGGGGATGATGCCACTGGGGACATATCAAAACATTAACGGGGTAAAGCCCGGCATGCAACAACTGATGGGGAGCAAACACTTCCTGGGGGAATCGTGCTAATCCAAAGACCTGGCAGAAGAACTGGTGTTTCTGTGGTCATGCTTTTTGTTCTTTTTCCTTTTTTGAATCCCTAACTTTTGCCTGGACCGCCCTTTCGGGTTTTCAGTCCACCGGGAATATATTCTTTTGTATGCCCCTAATTTTTGCCTGGACCGCCCTTTCGGGTTTTCGATCCACCGGGACGCTCATTTTTGCCTAAACCGCCCTTTCGGGTTTTCGACTTACCGAGCTTTTCTTTTCTCTTTCTTTTTTTTTTTTTAGGCAATTGACCACGTTTAACCTGCAGAGTTTGTCCGTTCTCAGGATAACTGTTGACGCCTACTTCACTTATTCATGAGTTCAGAGAGAATGTGTTTGTTGTTTATGCTTTCCAAAAGATATTAAAAAGATTTATGATTTTGAAAAAAGTTTTGCTTCAAGTACTACCATAAAAAATAGAAGGAGTTTTATAAACAGAATAAATGGGAGTTCCAAATAAAAGGCACAGGCTCAAATTCATTTTAACAGAGTGGTGGCCCGCCAATGGCGTGGCTCCACGGATCTCACAAAGCTTGGAAAATGGTAAATATAAGGGGAAGGTACATTGAACACAATAACCGTTATTCTCCCTAACAACTTTGAATTCCACTGTTTGGATGCTTCAGATCTAGAGATTCTTTGACCGCTAATGTGCCCCAAGTGAGTCATGGCCAACCTGATGCAGTTACTTCGTCTTTTGATCCTTAATTTTTGCATAGATCGCCATTTCGGGTTTTCGATCTATCAGGATGATCATTTTTCTGTTTCATGTCTCTAAATTTTGCCTGGACCGCCCTTTCGGGTTTTCAGTCCACCGAGACGCTCATTTTTGCCTAAGCCGCCCTTTCGGGTTTTCGACTTATCGAGCTGTTCTTTTATTTTTTAGACAAAGTATTTCTTGACTGCATCGGCGTTCACAGGACGGGGAAGCTCATCACCATCCATAGTCGTAAGAGTCATTGCACCACCGGAGAACGCTCTCGTGACGACATATGGGCCTTCATAATTAGGCGTCCATTTGCCCCTGGAGTCCGGTTGAAATGATAAAATCTTTTTGAGCACAAGACCTCCTTCTTGGAACATACGGGAACTGCCCGTGACACAAAGCATTCATGCGTTTCTCTGATCATATTTGTTTTGACATCATTCAGCCTCTGATAACTTAGCTTCCATTGAAACTCTCATTGATGGAATTTCAATCTCCACAGGGAGTACTGCTTCCATGCCATACACTAAAGAGAAGGGGGTTGCCCCTGTTGAGGTACGTACTGAAGTGCGATGTCCATGTAAAGCATACGGTAACATCCCATGCAGGTTCTTGTAAGTGGTTACCATCTTCTACACCATCTTTTTGGTGTATTTTCTTTCTTTTTTTGCTTTTATTCTTTTTTGATGTTTTTTTTTTGTGTTTAACT
Source organism: Medicago ruthenica (assembly GCA_018208015.1). Lineage (NCBI taxonomy): Eukaryota > Viridiplantae > Streptophyta > Magnoliopsida > Fabales > Fabaceae > Medicago > Medicago ruthenica. Next base: position 100,484,505 of record CM031372.1, on the reverse strand, counting down.
TTTTTTGCAGCCTCGATGGCACCACTCATCTGGGACTTTATCAGGAATATTGTAATGGCAGTTCTTCGGAACCCAAGTTAATCATTTCGAGTGCTTCTTCATGAGACTGAATGATGTTCTTTTTCATATTCTAGTAGCAGAGAAATCTTCTCGAGAATCCCTTCATCCTCTTCCTCTTCAGCTTCGTAGACAGGGAAATCAAAGTTGGGAGAGACAATAGGGTTACAGTGTTCAACGGGTTTATTTATGTTCAGTCTACATATGATTTGATGATTGATTTTAGAAAATGAGTGAAAAATGCAGACCTTTTGAAATTGATAACATAAAATATTTTTGGTTTTTTGTGTTCGCCATTTTCCAGAAAAAAACAAAGAATAAAAAGACAGAGTCGAGAACAAAACGACTTATTTATTTTATGATGGAAATACATGAAGCAAAAAGCCCTACAAAAGTTCACTTTCGTATCGGGCGGAACGAAAGGATTTATATATATTTTTTTTTTTAAAACGAAAAGCAAAAACAACAAAATGTTATTTAGAACAATGAATAGCGGAAGGAACGTCAACAGCGACCCAATTGCGGCGAACTCTGCCATGTGTCACAAAGCTAGCTGCCACCTCCTCCAGGTTGTTTTCAACTGGGTAAGCCTCTGAACAACTTTGCACCATATTAATAGATGCAGTCCCATGATCCGGTAGTGGATTAGCTTGCGCATTGGGGTTCAAATCATTGAAGGACAGGACACCAGCCTGGACCAACTTTTGGACTTCAGCTTTCAAGGGGAAACAATGCTCAATGTCGTGACCGGGTGCCCCTTGGTGGAAAGCACAAGAGAGATTAGGTCTATACCAACGTGGCAACCTTTCAGGTACCCGAGGGGGCGCCTTAGTCTGAACTAACTTTTTATCAAGCAAAGCGGGAAGCAACTCTGCATACGTCATGGGAATTGGATCAAACTGCGATATCAACTGGACCCGATTCTGTTGGGTGAACTGTTGGGGAGCCTGTTGTCGAGACTGTTGTTGATACTGTTGCTGAGGCTGCCCATGAGCCACCATACTTACCCGTTGCTCTCTCTTCCCTGAGAAGCCGTTCCCAAACTTCTTTGTACTGCTGGCAGCAAAGGCACTTTCCATAACTAAACGTCCCTCTCGGACTCCTTCCTCCAGACGCATTCCCATATTAACCATTTCAGTGAAATCACTAGGCGCACTTGCAATCATCCGCTCGTAATAGAATGAACCAAGAGTATTTAGGAAAATCTTGGTCATTTCTTTCTCCTCTAGTGGCGGGTTAATCTGAGCAGCAATCTCCCTCCATCTTTGGGCATACTCTTTGAAAGTCTCCTTATCCTTTTGAGCCATGGCCCGGAGTTGGTCTCTGTCTGGGGCCATGTCCAGGTTGTACTTGTACTGGCGGATGAAGGCTTCTCCCAAGTCATTGAAAGTTCGGATTCTGGTGCTGTCCAAACTCATGTACCATTTTAAAGCGGCGCCAGTCAGACTGTCCTGGAAGTAATGGATGAGTAGTTGATGATTATCCGTCTGGGTAGACATCTTCCTAGCATACATTATCAGGTGGCTTTGAGGACAAGTGTTCCCCTTGTACTTCTCAAATTCAGGGACTTTAAACTTGGGCGGGATCTTGACATTTGGCACCAAACAGAGGTCGTGGGCATTTTTCCCAAACAGATCCTTCCCGCGGAGGGCCTTGATTTCCTGTTGCATCTTGTCAAACTTTTCTTGGAAGTCATCCATCCGATCTTGAGCTCCTACACTTTCAGTGTGAAAGATAGGTCCATTGTCGTACTGGGTGGTATGAATCACTGGAGCTGAAAAAGCCATAGTAGCCTGAGGAAAAGAAATACCGGGTTGAGGAGCAGAAGTTGCAGCAGGAACAGGGATGAATCCTTCACCGGAGCTAAAAGGCATGCCCCAGGGATATCCGTCGGGCATAGTGTATTGTGGAGCACTGGTGTGCGCCGTCGGAGCCGGAGTAGTAGTAGTTATCAACTGAGCTAGATGGCTAGGGGAAGGAGACGGTGGATGAACTTGTGCGGCTGCCAGCAGCTTTACCAACTCTGTCAATTCTTTGATCTTGGTCCGCATGGATGTCATTTCCTCCCGGAGTGCCTGATTCTCTTGTTCCAAATGTTCCATTCTTTTTCTCTGATATGCCCTAGTGTTGTAAGTTAGTTTCTGCTGAGGACGTCGGGCCACTTTCTTGGACTAGGCAGATAGACCTTCGGAAAAACAAGACGTGAGACTCGGCTTTGAGAAACTATGAATGCGATATGATGCATGATTATGCTTATGCAAAAAGAAGAAAGATTTGTTATCGAAGGACTTTGTTGAAGTAATTGTAAACATCATGGTTTGAATATTTCATTTGAGCATCAAGGCATTACAAATAATTCTTTTTTAGAAACTAAGCCAAGGGACCAATTCAGAAGTCCTTTAGTGGAAGCTAGATTTTTCCTTTTAAAAAGTCTGAAGACTCCTAGCTTCCTTAAATTCAACAAATCAGGGCTCTTGAAGGTGTACTTCCTAGTGCTCCTCTATGATGTTTTAAAAAACTTGTTTAAGTCCTTCGGTAATTGGATGAAAAAAATGAGTTTATGCATGGATGCATGCATGCATGATTATGCTAAAGAACGGAGAAAACATGGTGAGGTTAAGTCCAATAATGTTGGAGTCAAGGGTAAACACGCCATTTGGTAAGGACTATGGTTTCATTTGTACCTGTATCACGGGTTCTACCAAGTTCCCAAAGTTCTCAACCCCTTCCAAATATCGTCGGGTTACGAGATTGACTCCCGATCCAATAATATTTGTAAGAAAGTCTCGTTTGAGTGTAGTATCGCGTATCAACTAATTCAAGATTACTCTTGGTTAGCCACCGCACTACGTCCTAAAAGGCCAAGATGGGTTAAAGGTAACTAAAGGTCCTCAACTTCATAGGTCACTTGAAAAATATCAATGCCGAACACGACTTACTCATGCCGACATAGTAATACTTCCAAGATCCCTCCATTGAGCGGGGTTATCACATGTGTCACATCCGAAATTTACCCTCGGAAAGCCACTTTGATTATACCACCATCCTATCTTATGTTTCCCTCAAGTCCGGGTGTAGGACTTATCTCACCACTCACGTAAAAGGAAAAAAAACACATATGCACATATTTACATTTTTTTTAAGCAAGTTATAGCACAAAATAATTAAATAAATTCAAGTTAGGCTCAACCCTCTTAGGGAATCCCCAGTGAAGTCGCCATTTCTGTCGCGGTGATTTTCGGAGATCAAGCTATTGATTAGCGTTGACTCACTAATTTTAACTCACGACTTAACTTTTAATTTTTTAAAAGAAAAGTGGAAAAAAGTTCTAAATTACCACATTTTAAAAGATTTAGGGTTCGGGGGTTAGTTACGTTTAGGGAAGGTGTTAGCACCCTAAACGTTCGTAGTACTCTACGAGAACCTCTTGATTTTATTTATTTATTTTGGCTATAACTTGCTTATTTTTTTAAAAGAAAAGAATGAATTAGAATAGTGAGAAAGGAAAATAAAATGCTTTTTTTTTGTATTTTTTATGATTTGGAAGGACAGAGTCCTCTGCCTACGTACCCGTGAGGGATCAAAACCTCGTAGTTCGGGGTAAAAAATAACGGTTGATTTGTTTGGTGTTTTTTATTAGTTTTAAAAAAGTTTTAAAAATAAAAGCCAAGTGGCAAAAGGAGATTTGGTTTGTGTTTTTTATTTTTAAAAAGGATTAAAGTGTGATTAAGGTGGATTAATGATTATTTAAAGAAAATAAAAGAAAAAAAAACGGACACTTGATTGAAAATCAAGGTTTATTAAGAAAAGATTTTTTTGATTTTTGATTATTTGCATGTTTTTGTTATTTTTTGTTTAGTTAACTAAAACTAAAAAATGTAACTAAAAAAAACTAAACGCGAGGAATTTCCGTGGTGACGTTGGATCACCACGAAATCCTTTTGAAAATTAAACTAACCTAATATTTTTGTTTTTCTTTTTTATAAAGCGAAATAAATAAAAAAAGACGTAAAGCAAAATAAATAAAGTGAGTGTCAGTGCAAATTCTCATTTATGATTTACATTATGCCTAAATACATTCTAAGAAATGGCAAAAAAATAAATAAAAATAAAAATTGCAAATGCGCTAAGAAATGGATAAATATACTAAGAATAAAATGAGAATGCATGTAAATAAAAGGAGAATAATAAAAAAAAAAATGCATGAAATACTATAAGGTAAATGCAACGGGATAATATGCATGAAAATAACCTAAATACATTCTATGAAATGGCAAAATAATAAATAAAAGTAAAACTTGCAAATGCACTAAAAACTAAATAAATATGCTAGGAATAAAAATAAAATGATAATGCATGATAATAAAAGAAAAAAAATGCATGAAATACTGTAATGTAAATGCAATGGAACAATGTGCATGAAAATACATAAGGAAAATAACAAAATAAAATGCAAGAAATGATAAAAGAAAAATAAAAAAAGATAAAAAGGACAGGGAGTGCAGAAGAGGGTTAGGGGGGTGGGAAGAGCAATCAGCAAGGAGAAAGCCAGATGGGCCGTGTGGGCCTGGTTCAAAGGGCTGGCTTTAAATTGATTTTTCCAGAAAAAAACTCATTTTCTTCTTCTTTCCCTCTCTCTAAACTCTAACTCTCTCACAAACATTCTCTCTCTAAAAAAAAATGCTCTGCCTTCTCTCTAAAATATGGGGCCGGAAACAGGATTCCGGCGCAGTGGTTGGCCGGCGGCGCCACCGCGCCGGATTAAAAAAACCCTTTTTTTTTTTTAAAAACTTTTTCGCTTTTAAACTCCTCTCCTTCTCCTCTTTACAAATCCGAAAATGATTTTCTCAAATTCCTTTTAAAAAAACAGAGATCTAAGTTTTTTTTTAAAAAAAGAAAACCACCTTTGTTTGGAGTTTTTGGTTCGGTTCTGTTGATTTTGGGTGTTGGGAATGGTTTGGCCGAGTGATTTGTAGGTTGTGGGTGAGGGATTCGTGCGGTTTGTGTGTTGAAGGAGTGGCTGGTGTTGGGAAGATAGCCGTGTGTTGGTATGAGGGTTGGGAGTGCGGCCGTACAGTTGTTGTGGAGGAGGAGTGGAGGTGTGGTTCTGTTTATGAGGGTGGTGGAGGAGTGTGTTGTGTTGGTGCTGATTGTGGTGTAGAGGGCGTGTTTAGGTAGGATTTTGAGGGGTGTGGCCGTACGGTAGTGATGTTGCTGGGCGTGTGTGTTTGTGTTATGGTTAGGGCCGTACGTGTATGTGGTAATGGCTGGATGGGAAAAGTGAGTAAGTAGAAACCGTGGGTGGGTGAGTGGTGGTGGATGTGTTGTGCTTCTTGTTTGATGGTGGCTGGTGTGGATTTGATTTTTGCTGGGTTTTTGGGTTTCAGGTTAATGATGAATTTCTGTGGAACTTTTGTGTGTGAAAAATGGTCTCTGATGGCCGTCCCCCCCTTTTGTGTCTGACCAATTCCCCTTTTAAAACACTAATTACCATCACTAATGCTCAGTAAATGACAAGTTGACAAAATAATGGCAATAAAACTCAATAAAAGACAAATAAGTGACAACATAAAACACATTAATTTTATGACAAAAGTCTTCTTCCAAAATAAAAATAATAAATAAAAAAAAAAAAAAGTCAGCTGATTAAAAAGGTAAAAAGGAAGAGAAAAATAAATAATAAAAATGCTAAATAAAATAACAAATAAAATATTTAAAAGAAAAAAAAATAAAGATAGAAATAATAATAAAAACTAAAAGACGGACTCGGACGAAATTTAAAATAAAAAAAATGAGGTATTTTAAAATACCTCTCTGTCGAAATTTCGTCTGAGACGACGAAAAATTCCGAACTAAAAAGACGAGTAAAAAATAAATTTTAGGTCAAAAATTGGGGTATGACACCAGGTTTGCTTCTTCCTCATCAGATTCTGACTCATTGTCCAGATCATCCCATGTTGCCATGAGACTCTTCTTAAGCTTGTTTCTGAAACTGTTGGACTTTGAGCTGGACTTCTTTGCTTTCTCTTTAGACTTTTCCTTCTGAAGATCAGGACAGTCAGCAATGAAGTGCCCAGGCTTCTTGCAGTTGTAACAGCTTTCCTTCTGGATATCCCTCTTTGAACCAGAACCAGATCCTCTAAAGTTACTGCTTCTGTTAGAGAATTTTCTCTTTCTATTCATCAGATACTGAAGCCTTTTAGAAAGCATTGCAAGCTCATCAGCATCTGAATCTTCATCAGAATTTCCCTCAGGAAACTCTTCTTCAGATTCAATAGCTTTCAAAGCTTTAGCAGGCTTTCTTTTAGACTTCAGAGCCAATGTTTTTGGTTCTCTAACAGACTCATCCTCATTGAGTCTCAGTTCATGCACCTTGAGGGAACTTATAAGATCCTCAATATTAAAGTATTCAGATCCTTAGCTTCCTCAATGGCAGTCACTTTTGGTCTCCATTTGGATGGCAGACTTCTTAAGAGTTTGTTCACATGGTCAGCTGTGGTATAACTCTTCTTCAGAATCTGAAGTCCAGAAACCAGAGTCTGAAATCTTGAGAACATTGTCTCAATATTTTCATCCTCTTTCATTCTGAACAGTTCATATTGCTGAACAAGTATGTTTGCCTTAGCTTCTCTAACTTTCTTATTACCTTCATAGTTAGAGCAGAGGGATGTGAATATGGCTTTAGCAGTTGACTTGTCACTCAGCTTCTGATACTCTGAGTGAGGTAGTGAATCCACAATAATGCCTCTGACATTATGGTGCTTTCTATATATCTTCCTCTCAGCATCACTCAGAGCTCTTCTGTTGACAGCAACACCTTCTTCATCCACTGGTATTGAGATTCCATCTTCAATAATATCCCATAGTGTATCATCTATACCAATGATATGACTGTACATTTTACTTTTCCACCATGAGAACTTCTCAGGATCACCAGTAAACATTGGAGGTTTATTGTGTGACCTGGATTTTCTCTCATCAGTGCCATAATCATATTGTACAGAAGTATGTCTAGGAGGAGGTGGAGGAGGAGGAGGTGAATCTTCATTATCAGACATGTTTTTCTCAGGATCAAGACTGACACACTGTTAAGTGTTAATATCAGAACCGGAGCTCTGATACCAACTGAAGGTGAGAAAAACACACACAAGAAGGGGAGGGGGATTGAATTGTGTGACTCAAAAACTTGTTCTTTTCTTTTCAAAGACTTAACACAGGTTCAGAACCAGGTTCTGAACTGTTATCAGAAGTATGTGCAGCGGATAAACAAGTTAAAATGAGAAGGGAAGAGAGAGACACAGGAATTTATACTGGTTCCTTCTCAATGTGAGAAGTAGTCCAGTCCCCTTGTTTTCCAACAAGAGAGTTCCACTATAATCAGTTCTGATTACAAATGCTCAACCACTAAGGAAGAGACTTCCAGTTGCTCAATCACAAAGAAAGAGGCTTCTATGCTCAACCACCAAGGAAGAGGCTTCCAATGCTCAACCACTAAGGAAGAGGCTTCTCAATGCTCAACCACTAAGGAAGAGGCTTCTGACTCAGACCACAAAGGAATGAGGTTACAATTGCTCAGTATACAGACTGAGACTTTAGGGACCAAACTGGTTTACAAGTAAAGGAGTTTGGGTTGAACACTTGATAAAATATCAGAGGTGTTCTCTAAATACAACACAGGTTAAGACTCTTAACCTTAAGAAATTCTAAGTTACAAGACTGAAGAATTTCTAAGAGTTTTTGAACTTGACAGGTTTTTACACAGAAAACAGAGCACAGGTTCAGCAATGTAGTTTCAAGAGTCTTAGACAAATTTCTTCTTCAAATCTTCTTCCTTTTATATATGAAATATAGCTGTTGAAGATTTGCTTGATTTGAGGAAAGAGCCGTTGCAATTTGAGCTAGGATTTCTGCAAATGTGTGCTGCACTTTTTCAAACAAACCAGAGCAGCAGCCATTTTTGAAATGGCCTACCTTAAAAGCTGGAGAATGTCTGGGTCAGGGAGACAACTGTTCCATTGAGTTATTCTGACACATCCAGGCATTAAATGCGCATAGTACTGGTCATTTTCCAAGCCACATCAGCTTCAGAAGCTTCTCTGTGTAAACAGTGCATCAGAAGCACTTTTGTACGGATCAGAAGCTGACTTCAGGATCAGAAGCTGGTCTTCAGATGTTGACTTTGCGTTGACTTCTTCAGAAGCATCCAGACTTCAGAAGCTGGTCTTCAGACTCAGAAGCTGCACTTCAGGAGCACCACTTCAGGACCACTTCAGAAGCACTACTTCAGGAGCACTTCTTCAGACCCAGTTTCCTTCTAGCTTTGCAACATTGCTTCTTAGCTTTTCTTTCTTGCTCTAAGCTTGTTCTTTCATAACCATTCTTAATTTCCAATCAATAAAATACGTGGTTCTGAAATCACTAGAACAAAGCATTAGCAAATAACCAATTTTCTAATTAACACTTTGTTATCATCAAAACCATAAAGAAGGATATGTTTACACATAAATGTTTTAACAATCTCTCCTTAATTCATAAGAGACTTGTTAAACACATTTTGTTCCAACAACCATCACTTGTGATCTTTAGGCATTAGTCTCATCCTATTGGATGTGTTTATGACTTTCTTTCTAGTAATTCCTTTCGTCAAAGGATTGATTAATTCTTTATCAGTATGTACATGATCTACTTTAACCGTTCCTTTTGAGAGTAGCTAGCTCTCTAATTTGTTATGTGTTCGTGCCTTAATTATCGTCTCTTACTATTGTAGTAACGATTCTCAATTTTGTAATAGCTGCAGTACTATCACAATGAATTAACACTCCTGGCAACAGTTTTATCCACTAGGGGATCTCAACTAGCAAGCATTTTTTCAACTTGCTTCTTCACTAGTTTTCTCTAGTGTTCTCATCTCAGATCATTCCAGTGTGGATTGAGTCAATATCATATGTTTCAACTAACAAATCCTCCAGTGATGCTCAATGTGTAGCCACTGGTCGCTTAAGACTCATCTGAAGGATGTTCTATTTTGTATCTTGTACCATTCAAGTACAACATGATACTCCTCATAATGTAATCATAGAGTCATAGTCTTCTTAAGGCACCTTATGACTCTTTCAATAACATGTCAATGCTTCTCACTTGGTCTACTAGTAGACTTGCACAAGAGTTCCACGACATAGGCAATGTCAGGTCTAATACATTCAGTGACATATCTAAGGACTGCCAATGATGCTCGCATATTCTATTTGTCTAACACCACCTCAAGTGTTCTTGAAGAGTTTTACACTTGGATCATAAGGTGTGCTTGCAAGTTTACAGTCAAATAATTACATTTCTTAAGATTTTCTCAACATTGTGAGATTAATTAAAAAAATTCTCCTTTTTGATCCAGTAATCTTGACACCAAGAATTACTTCAACTTTGTCTAGGTCTTTCTTATCAATGTTGTTGATAAACACTGATTTCACATGAATTATAGCATGAATATTTGAACCAAATATGAACAAGTCGTCTACATAGAGACATATGATCGTGCAAATGTTATTTCCATATTTGTAGTGAATACATTTGTCACTTTCATTCACTTTATACTCATTCGATATCTTTAGGTTGTCAAATTTTCCATGCCATTTCTTAGGAGGTTATTTTTAGACCATGCAAAGATTTTTCTAACTTGCTGACCTTGTTTTCTTGTCCTGAATCGCAAAACCTTCTAGTTGTTCCATATAGATTTCTTCTTCTAGTTCACCATTTAATGAGGCAACTTTCACATCCATTTGGTGTATTATCAATTTATGAACAGCGGCTAAAGGGACTAGCACCCTTATGGATATGATTCGATTGACTGGTGACTAAGTGTCGAAGAAATCTATATTTTTTTCTCTTTGCCTAAAACCTTTTTCTACAAGGTGAGCCTTGTATTTAACAACCGAAACATCAGGTTTTAGTTTTCCATTTCCAAAATTCAAATACAACCAACTGGTTTGCAATTAGGAGGCAAGTTAACTAAGAGTCGTGTTTCGTTAGACTCTAGAGAATCCATTTCATCGTTTACTGTTTTTTTTCTTTTCAAAAGTTAGCATCCAATGAAGACAAAGCTTCTTGAAGGCCAGATGGATCCTCTTCCAATATATAAACCATATAATTATGTTTATACTCTTTAGCAATTATAGCTTTCTTACCTCTTCGAGGTTCTATAACATCTCATACGATGTTTTCATAACTGTTTCTGATTACTGGAATGTGATCAGATGCAGTGCCCCCACTAGCTCTCAATTTAAAAGGGAAATTATTTTGCCCCCACTAATGGCGTGCTTTCACTAGCGCCTCCACTAGTGCCCCCACTATTCTTTATTTAAAGGGGTATTTATTTACATAGGAATCGGTATCGTTTAATTCTATGCTCACTTTAGCATTTAGGTTTTAAAACTTATATGCTTTGTTATTTATAGCATACCCAATGAATACACAATCATAGGCTCTACTAGTGAGTTCAACTCTCTTGGGGTCCAGAATCCAAATGTAGTCCAGACAATCCCAAGTTCAAAAAAATAAGACAAGTTAGGTTGTCTTTTCTTCAAAAATTCTTAATTAGAAATTTTGTTCTTAGACTTTGGTACTCTATTCAACATAAATTTCAATTTTTGTTATAAAAATTGAACGTATCAAGCGTATCAATTTTATTTTTCAAAATTTACAGTCATTAATAAATATGATAAAATATATTTTTATCATTTCTAGTTTATGTGTCATCAAGTTCGCACATTTCATAATTTATTAAGTTTAGAGGTTCAAATTCTCTAAACACTGATTTATATGAACTTTTGGTTCCTTTATCTTGACTGCAAAAAATAAAATTTTCTAATAATATAACTTTGGAATTAAGTCCAAGTTACTCAAGTTTAAATTTAAACGCTTGTTCATATGATAAATTTTGACATGTCAAATATTAAAATCACACAACTTATAAAATAGAAGGAGAATTTAATTTTGAGCATATCATCAAAGGCGCAACCTTTTCCCAACAATAATGCATGATGCACAAGTCTCCTATTAAGTATGAGTCAACTTCACATCTCCAATGCCAACGAATTTAATGTTGTTGTAATATTCTAACAACACTTTCTTATTTACAGCAGTAGCATATGTTTTTGAACATAGCATAATCATAACAAACACAGCGCATGACGCTAATGTTTATCCATCATTCACTTAATTCACCAACTAGATTGATTTAACTAGTCATACCAGTGAATTTTAGTTAGGTTAGGCAGCGGAGCAACAATTTACTTGTTCATATACTTGCGGGACATATGACTTGGTTTCGCACAATTAAATAAATTGTGAACCATTGTCTTTTCCTAATGGTGGTTGCTGATTTTCAATATAGGACCTTTTTGGGGTTCCTATTATCTTGGCAATTAGAGTTATTTATTCACGGTGCGGTTCTGATTTTTGAAAGTAGTTTTTAAACAAAAAATTCAAAATCGCATATATGAATTTCTGAGTGTTGTTGTTATAACAACAAACACTTCATTGTGTTCAGTATATAGATGCATTTCTATAGCCTTTTTATCCTTCTTGTATTTAGGGACAATAAAACTCGAGTTAGTAATTTCTTCGGTAGACATGGCAGAAGGAAACGTCTTAAAATTGTTGTTTTTGGATTTCCAAGTTGTTGTATTTGGATTTCCAAATTCTATTTTGAAAGGGACTATCTACCGAAGTTGTTACTAGGTTGAGTCACGACCAGGTCGCTCTCTTTAAGACGTTTCGCGCCACTGTCCAAAATTGTGCAAGGCAGACTATCAACCACGCCGCCTCCAGGATAAAACAAGCCCAACTACAACTGTGCGGTTAACTACTGCACTGTAGAAAACTGTTTGAGTTACACCTCCAATATGGTACTAAGACCACTCTTTAATACTGAAACCACTTTCTAATATGGTACTGTGACCACTCTATTATGGTGCTAAGACCACTCAAATATGGTGTTATCACCATTCTAACCTTTGAGCTCTCCAAAATATCAATATGGTACTAAGACCACTCAAATACGGTGATACCACCGTTCTTTTTAACTTCTCCAAAAATAGAAAAATATAGAAAGAATATTTATATATACCGTTAAGATCATTCTTAATTCCGACGGGACATTATTATTTCAAAAGGGACTATGATCTTAAAAGTACTCTTTATTCCGAAGGGACATATATTATCGAAGGGACTATGTTCTTAAGACCTTTCTTAATTCCGAATGGACATTATACTGAATAGGGACTAAGGTCTTAAGAACACTCTTATATCCGAAGGGACAGAAAAAAGGAGATAAGGAGAAGAATAGCTCGTTAACACAAGCTGGAGGAAGAAGAGAGAAAGAGTTCTCGACAACTCAATAGAACTCTTTGGTGTGATTTTTGAACTGAGTGAAGTCCTCTATTTATATAGAGATTTTGTAACTGTTTTAGCTAAAATTGCGGCAGCAGTCACTCTAATGGATAAGATCAAAAAGAAACTTCATCACTAATCAGTTCAACAACATTTGTGGATAAGATAAAAAAGAAACAAATCCACAAAAATGGAGGAAACAAACTCATTGGATATGAATGAAGGAAAATAAGAACTCAGTTGAATTCTTATTCTTATCACAAACAACATAAACTAAATTTATGGGAAATGATATTCACGAATAAAAATAACAATTACTATTATTTTTATCATTATAAAATATTTAAAATTAAATATCGCAATTTAAACACTACTAATGTGTGTGTTCTATTTTATGTGGGACCCCACTCTCTATTTTTTTCAATTCACATCACACTAGCTCAAAGTCTTATTACTTGGTGTTTAATCATTCAATTTCCTTCCAACTTCACACCAATGTTCCAACAGGAATAAACTCGTGAGTTTAGCAATTGGACACATATATCACATATTTTACAATATCTTACTGTGCGCATTAAAATCCATGGGATGCTATCTAGTGGGGGTGTAGGTGGAGATACCTAATGAGATTGGGAAGAAGGTGCAAGAGAGTGCGTCTGAATGCGCTCAAATATAAGGCATATACCAATTGGAGAAAACACAAATATTTCATAATCTAAATTTACGGTGCAACTTTATTTTGGGAAAAACATAAACAATTCATATCCTATATTCATTTTTATATCATAATCAAACAACATTACACACTCATGACTACATATCTAGATAACTTCTTATAAAAAATAAGAGTCTAATATATCTAGTATGTACATAACAGACACACAATTGAGTAGATACAAAAAAGATCGAATCCTAGTTTTCTAAGCTTCACATTTAGGTGCATTGCCCAAAAATTTTGGTTCAACATTGGAACATGTAGCATTGACAACAACTCCTATGAATGTGAGATCTATGTTACTAAGCACCACATCCTCACATGGTACGCCACTGCTACAAATAAGAACTACACCATTTTGAGTGGCAGAAGTGCCCGTAATATCCTTGAAGGTCACCTTACTTATCTTTATTTTTGAAGGAGACTGTAGTAATGAAATAAACAATATGTCAAAAAGGAAAGAATGATTGGCATGCATGGCCCAAAGGTAAAATTATTTAAATTTAGATAAGTGGAAGTTGTTTTGAATACTCAATATACCTGCTTACTGCATTGATTCCATGGGCAGTACTCTTGATCAATGATCACTGGGTTGCTAACATTGTCCATTATAACATTCTCAAAATGAAGGTCTGACACAAGATAAGTGATTAGAGTGGTTGGCCATGTCTTAATCCTCAAACCATTATCTGTGTTTCTTAGTGTACAATTTCTAACTGTTATATATTCTACAGGCTCTTCATTTGAATACTTTCCAAGACTTCCAATACTAATTCCATGTCCTGGTCCACAAGTCACATTTAAGATAGTTATTTGCTTGCTACCATCCCCTATTGAGATACAATCATCTCCGGTGCTAATGTAGGAACTGGTTATGTTGATTTCACTTGATTTTCCAATGTGAATTCCATCTGTGTTAGGGCTTGTTGCTGGAGCAATAGCAGAAAAGTCTATAAATGTCACATTCTTGCATCCAAAAACATTGACATGAAAATATTTGCTATCCTTTGAAGTTATGCCTTTGATAATTGAATTATTGAGGAAATAGAAACCAAAATTCTGCATAAAAGTGTTGAAGAAACTTGATTAGTTAATACTTTACTTCTGAGAAACACCATAATTATTTTCTTAACTCTATCATTACAAGAGTAATGGGAATGATAATTTGAAGTTCGGCAAAGATAAAGGTAAAATATGACCAATTATTGTTTCATCCAGAGAAATATTATAAAAACATACAAAAGACATATATATGTCATTTAATATTACCATGGAAAGCATGTTGCAATTCTTGTTTTTTCCACAACCATTTTGTTTCCAAGCAACATGCCCTAGACCATCAAAAGTTCCCACACCCGACAAGGTGAAGAAATCCAAATACCCAAATATTATCCATTGATATTTGCCATAAAGTTGGGTGGGATCAGCAGGTGCTTCAATTGTTCCATCAACCTGAACCTCAATTGGAGCATTGCATGGGCCTCTAAGATTAACTTGTTTTAACTTGTATGTTCCCTTGGGAATCAAAACTTTACTTGAACTTGTTGATGCACATGCTTCTTTCCAAGTAGCTGTTAGAGCCTAAGAAATGAAACACACAATCTTATGAAGTGAAATGAAATGAGAGAATAGCCAAAATTTGAAAAACAATTGTTACTTGTGTTACAAAATAATGTAAAAAATATGATGTTTAAGTTTTTTAATTTTAGTGTATACTCTCATCACCTCGGTTAATTCTCCCTCGGATATTGTACCATATTTGGTGACATCCAAAACTACACTTTGAGACCTAGAAGATGAAACCATTAATAAGAGCAAAACAAATGTGCAAATACCAAATGTCATATCCATCTTAAATTTTGAAATTGATCAGATAATTGTATGTATTTTCTATTTCAATATATTTCTTTAAAAAATGATATGAAAACATTTGGCATTAGAAAACTATTTATAATGATGCCTATAAGCTTCAAAGTCACAAAAGCTATGAACAAACTTTTAGATCTAATTATAGATTTGGAGTGTAAAACGAAAAATATTGTTCCTATGTAGATGTATATCAGTTCCCAATAATAAGTACAACAACTAACGACTATAAACTTTGGCAAGGATGTTATACTTAAAAGAACAATATAAGTAACCACTAAAACAGAATATTGTTATTTCCATGCTATGTTGGTTAATGATTATGTTCTGATGAGGTAAAACATAAGATACTTTAACATAGCATAATTAAACAATAGTAAATCCTATTTATACGATGTAATTGTTAAAAATATAACAAAATTAACGTGAGTTAAAATTATATATTTTTTTTGTTCAAACAAAGGGGAAATGTAATTAAAAAGAATATGTATCGTTCCTTTTCATTCGATTTACGTGCATTATTTTAGCCTTTTTGTTTTGTAGGAACCTCCATAATATGTCATCCACTCTCCTTACATATGTTTTGGATGTGACGTTTGTTCGGTTAGTTATGTTGTTATTTGTTTTTTTTTTCTTTTGTTGTCTTTTGGAAAGAAAAAAACTATTCATGTTTGAAAAAAAATAGATTAATATAACCATGCATTATATTATTGAATTAATAATATGTCAATTATATTTTTTGAGGGAAATATGTGATGTGGTACTACCTCCATTTTTTAATTTCCGCCGTTTATTTTTTCACATATATTAAGATTTTTTTTATAAAATATATTAAGAAAATTATGAATGAAAGAATTTAACAATTCTTGTTCAAAAATAAAATTTTAATTAATGATTGGGAGTTTATCGTTGTTGTCAATGCATGATAGAGTGCATTGATAGAATGTAATAGTCAGTAAATAGTAGTGCAAAAAAAAAGTTTTAAAATTGGTAAAAATTTATTTGATTTTTTTCTTAAAAATATAAACGCCAATCAAATGGATTTTTGTTATATTAATTTGAGATCATTTAGAAAGAAATGGTGTATTAATATTTTGGCTTAAAAATTAAGGTTAAATAAGTTTTTGACCTCTATAAAACTTCCAAATTTTGCTTTTTAGTTCCTCTAAAAAAAATTCATCAACTTTATGTCCCTGTTCTGGACCGAGCAAATACTTAAGGTCCATTTTCATAGGTCCAATCCAAAATAACCCAAATACCACATTTGGACCACTTATTTGCAACACACCCCCTCCCCGCGAGGAGAGTGCTCGTAGCAGACTGAAAGACCCATTCAAACCTGAATGGTAACGTCTTCCCCACGTTCCCGTGAATCTCGCTCGGCGGTTACGATTCTTGCGAATCCGTAACCGCCGAGTCCCCATGTGTGCCTTACAACAGCTCCTGCACCTCTTCACTATAAAAGGGGACTCTCAGCAGTCCCCAATGTTAGATTATTTCTACCCTCCTAACCTCCTTTCTAAACTTAATACTGACATGAGATCCTTACTTTTAAATAAACTCATGTGTATCATTTGAAATTTGAATTATTCTTTGCAGTTATTTTTAGTACATTATAGAAATATCTCTTACAAAAGTTTAAATTTTTTAACAAAGGATGAATTAAATATGGACTTTTAAGTTATTAACGCTTAAAAATTCATATTTTAATAAAAATTCGAAATTTGTGTGCACGAGATTGTTATAATATTATACATGTCTTTGTAAAAATTCATTAAAAATCCTTTAGGAAGATACCCCACTTATTTTATAAGCTTTTTGTACAAAATGTACCCCACTTGTTTTCTTATGCATTTATTCATGAATAATCCATGCCATGTCCTATAATACTCCATCCGGTCCTTATTAAAAGAAGAAAAACCAAAAAAATCTAAAATTAATGCAGTAATTAATTAGTGTAACTTTTTGAATATTTTTACAAATATACCCTCATAAAAAATTGTAAAACATTAAATGCATTCACTAATATTAAAAAGACAAACATTAAATAAGGGGTAAAGAAGTCTTTAAGCAATAATTACACCTAAAAAGTTGTGATATTTTCTTATAAATATGACCAATTTTTTTTAATTTTTTTTTTCTTATATATAGGACCGGAGGGAGTATTAAACTAAGGATTAACAAATTAAATTAAAAGCGAAATTTAATTAAACTAAGGGTCGGCACACAACAGCTATGAACGAAGTCGGAATTGTGACATCCAGATTGGACTTTGTGATGGAGTAATTTAAATGTTCAACCCTATTGTGCACTTGTGTTGCTTCAACAAAAGAGAAGAAGAAAGAAAGGATTATTCGACTTTTGTTTTTAATTAAAATTCTCGAAAAAATAAATAAATTATCATTCTCAAAAAGTTCTGAGTTTTGGGAAAACAAAATTGGATTATGCAAAATTGTATGTAAGAATGTGCAAATGTTCTCATTTTTAATTTTTATAAATTTTGACCATGGACAAATCCAACTATATTATTTTTGTGGTCCACGTGAGAGACTCAGTTGAACCATCATCCTAAAATTCATCAAATCAAATAATGAATATACACTTGCAAAAAAAAAACAAGGTATTTGAATCTTTTCCCATTTTACACGTCATTTAAAAAACAAAACAAAATAACCACAAGTATATTTTCAAACGACATAAATATTTGAACTTTATGCTATATACATGTTTAATCTTTGCTAAAAGCTTAAATATAACTGAGCTTGTTCACTACTCTGACTCTTTGCATTGTACCAACCTACTCAAAGGTCTAACAATGAAGTTTCATGTCTACGCAGTCTTGATTCAAGATGTGAAAGATTTGATTGAGCAGAAAAATGTCAGTGTTTATCATACTCTTAGAGAGAGTAATCATTATGCGGATTTTATGACTAAATTTATAGCCTCTTCGAATACTAAACTTTTTTACCATGTCTTTCCTCAGAAGATCTCTTGTATCTCCTTAAGATGAATGTAGCTAGAACTTTATATTCCAGTAGTTAGTTTCTTTGTGTTGTTTTCTTTTTTCTGTTTGTTTGTTTGTTTCTTTTCTTTTCCATTTGGCAATGTAGCAAAAAAAAAACGACATATTTTTGGATGTGTACTGCTAAAGTGAATTTGAGTGTGAGAAAAGTTGGACTCAAATTTTAATGCATTATTACACGACTATTACTTTTCACATCCTATGACTTTCTCCTGTGTCATTTTTTTTTACGAAAATGCCCATGAATTGGATTCTATAATCTGAAATGAGTTTTTCCCCTCGTGTTGGGGTGGAAAATGAGTTTTTCACCATTTCAGATTTTATAATTTGAAACATCCTAAAAAATAGGGCGTGTTCCTTGCTTTTTTTTTTCGGATTATAAAATCCGAACACCCCTAAACACCTCTCGTGCCAAGAATTCAGGGGAAAACAATTCAGATTATATAATCCGAACCGTATCAGTACACATACTCAGCCTTTTTGTAACATAGATAGCTAGTTTAAGGACCATACTAATCATCTTAACCTGTGTTTTAGGTCATTGTTAGTTGTTCCTATTGTGTCTCAGTAAAAAATCCGGTTATCAGACTACTTGATGATCAGATTGCTTTGAAACTTTCCCATAAAATCATAAAAAAGTCAAGGATCAAGACTCCCATAGGAGGGACTTCTTACGAGACTCCACCCCTAAAAATCCAAAATTTCAACGTTTAGATTGTACTTGAACATTTTTTTAATTTTTTTGTTGTTGTTTTTAAAAGCAAAGTTCAAAACTGCTGAAATGAGAGAGATTCTGATTATTGGTTATATATAAGCCTATTTCGGATTATATAATCCGAGCACATTCGAACTATGTTCAAATTATAAAATCGGAAACCCCATGAATATTTTTGTAAAGAAAATAAGACACGCGAATAATAAATATGGTAGAAAAAGTATTAGTCGTTACATATGTTTACTAACAATTCTTTGTTAAGCCCATAATAACGAATTAGATGCTATTATTTGTCTGCAACAACAGCTCCTTTGAATTACTATCTTTGAAGGCAAAAATTGGGTTTGTGAATGCCTCCAAACAAGAATTTTACTATGCAAACATGTTAATAAATAATAGAAGATTAGGACCGTTCGATTTCGATCTGCTGGCTATGATATGGTAACAACAAATCCAAATTATGGTTCCAATAGAAATCTATGTAAATTCACTTAGAAATATCAAACTTGAAATTAAGACCGTTCGATTTCGATAAGATGGCTATGATATGGCAACAACAAATCCAAATTATAACTCCTAATAGAAATCTATACAAGTTACCCCCAAAAATCTACAAATAAATAAAAATGTATCTATTTATTTATTTATTAATTACTATAGCTATACATCAATTTTGGATTCACATGCAAGGTTTCACAGCCACTGATAGATCAAATGAGAAATAAATCACCTCTGCCTAATGATATTTTCTTCTTTTTTCATCAACCTTCACAAGAAAACTGCTCAAACTCAACCTACCACTCTTTTATCAATTAATTTCTCCATCCATCACCAATCCATGAAATTCATTCATCTTATATATTTTCAACCTCTAACACACACTCTTATATCTCAACTTCCAATATTTCAATGGCAAACAACATAGCAGAAAGAGTGCAATACCCATTAGACTCTTCCTCCTACAAAATCGTCGATGAGATCGGTGCCGGTAACAGCGCCGTCGTCTACAAAGCAATCTGCATCCCTATAAACTCCACACCAGTAGCTATCAAATCCATAGACTTAGATCGTTCGCGCCCCGACCTTGACGATGTTAGACGTGAAGCAAAGACATTATCACTTCTTTCCCACCCTAACATCCTCAAAGCTCACTGTTCTTTCACTGTTGACCGCCGTCTTTGGGTGGTTATGCCATTCATGGCTGGAGGTTCATTGCAATCCATAATCTCTCACTCATTCCAAAACGGCTTAACAGAACAATCCATAGCTGTTATTCTCAAAGACACTCTCAATGCTCTTTCTTACCTTCATGGACAAGGACACCTTCATAGAGATATCAAATCTGGTAACATCCTTGTTGACTCAAATGGGCTGGTTAAACTTGCAGATTTTGGTGTTTCTGCTTCCATTTATGAATCAAATAACTCTGTAGGAGCATGTTCTTCTTATTCATCTTCGTCTTCGAATTCTTCTTCTTCTCATATATTTACTGATTTTGCTGGAACACCTTATTGGATGGCTCCTGAAGTTATTCACTCTCATAATGGTTACAGTTTCAAAGCTGATATATGGTCTTTTGGGATAACAGCTTTGGAGTTAGCACATGGAAGACCACCACTTTCTCATCTTCCTCCTTCTAAGTCATTGATGCTTAATATTACAAAGAGGTTTAAGTTTTCTGATTTTGATAAACATAGTTATAAGGGTCATGGTGGTAGTAACAAATTCTCTAAGGCTTTTAAGGATATGGTTGCTTTATGTTTGAATCAAGATCCTACAAAAAGACCCTCTGCTGAGAAGTTGCTTAAGCATTCATTCTTTAAAAACTGCAAGGGATCAGAGTTTTTGGTGAAGAATGTGTTGAATGGATTGCCAAGTGTTGAAAAAAGGTATAAAGAGATCAAAGCTATAATGGATCCAGATTCAAAGTGTAAGGAAGGTGGTGATGATGATGATGATGATGAGGACTCAGCTGTGAAAAATGTTAAACAGAGAAGAATCAGTGGCTGGAATTTCAATGAAGATGGATTGGAACTTGTTCCTGTATTCCCAAAGGATCAAAGCAGAGAAGATGAAGTTGTGAAACAAGTTCGGTTTGAAGAAGAAAAGGTGATCCAAGAGGATGCTTTTGTTGCAGCATCAGGAACTGTGATGGAGCCAAAGACCAATGCTTCTGATGTGGTTGATCATGAAAATGTTGGTGGTGTTGTGAAGAACCGCGAAGCTACGTTGGCGACGCTGAATGTGTTGAAAGAGAGCTTGGAGCAAGAGTTGGGACAAGTCAAGTTTCTGATGAATGTAATTAGTGGAGAGGAGATTCATGTGGCTGATAGTGATGAGAAAATGGTGCAGGAGATCTCTAAGTTGAGGATAGACTTGGAAAATGAGAGGAAGAAGAATTTGCAGCTGGAGATGCAGCTGGAGAATATCAAGCTTCACCTAATTTCTTCTGCTGTTAGTAGTCCTACTAGTTAATCTCATAATACGTGCTTCTATATAATGTCTCTGAATAAATCCCTGTTTGTAATGTTTTGTAAGTTGTGTACATTTTAGATTATGTAAATGTTGTATTTCTTAAATTTAGATACTCTACGGGATATATATGTGCAACAATCATAGAGAATTTAAGCTCGTGTTACGGAATTCGGATTCTCTATAACTGTTGCACATTGCAACAAATTATAAGATAGTTGGATCTAAATTTAGATCAAACGGTCCTATAGAGACAGTCGCATCAATTTTAGTAAATTTAGATCCAACGGCCCTACAGAGACCGTTGCATCTGTAGCAAGCGACAACAGGAAATCTAGATCACATGTTCAATATGAACTTCTCAAATACTAGATGGCAGGGGATATAATTATTTTAGTAGAGAAAAGAAAAATCGGAAATAAACGTTGATGCAGCCGCAAAAAAAAAAACTCCAATCAATAACGTAGATGCAATAGGAAAGAGCAAGAAAAATTCTGAAATCTATGACTTACAAAAAAAAAAAAAAAATACTAGTCTAAAGTTTGGACACATCTATTGCCAATACTGATCTAAGTCTAACAACTAGAAAAACCAGCAAGAAAAATTCTGCAATCTAAGCTAATTTGAAAGAATAAACAAAGCTGCTACACCTTTCCAATCAATGCAGTCCTCTGCCTATTCTTTTCTTACTGCCTTGCCTATCTTCTTATTCACAAGACCCCTTCATCATCATCATCACTGCATATTTAGGAAATATCATATCAGAAAATGTTAAAATTCATGGAAAAAACATAATATCTAAGGATATGTTTGCATTTTTAATTGAAAGGTGTGTTGAATCTGTGTTTTTTAGAGGATATGGTACCGGTACAGAGTCCTAAAACTAGAGTTGTGAATGGTTTGATTTATGGAAATGAACAATTAGAGTGAATTACGTTAGATTCCATTATTTGCATGACATAAAAGACAATTAAATGTAAAATTAAGAAGTAGTACTATCATAGAACTAATGCATTTTATGTCATTCAATACCCTCTTTTTCTTCCAAGGAATGAGATGGATCTGCTAATTAGTTCCACCATAAAAACTTTCTAGTTCTTAAAAGGTATAACTTCTATTACTGGATTCCATTCATCACATGCTATATCCAAACATACATAATCAAGTACTAAAATCATAATATATATGAAAAAAGACATTATAATGTGTTCTAACTCCTGTAAGCCAAAAAAATCTCAAGAAACCCTAGATTTAAATGAAGCAAGTAATGATTTGTAACAAACAAATCAACAACAAACTTGGCTTCGTACATGAAATACCCATGCAATGCATTATATATAGGATCAACGCGATTAATTCATCCCAAGAAACTCAAATTAACAAAACAAAATTGGGAAAACATAAAATAAATTAGATCAGCAACTAATAATAATATACAAATAATTAACAAACCTGGTGCCCCGGATCAATACTACTTCTGCTGTTGGTATCCAAAGAATTCATTTCATTGATTAGGTCAAAAACGGGTTTCTGATCACTTCCTTGATCATCACCAACACGTTCTTGATCTTCTTCACCATCTTCCTCCTTATTGTTACCCTCCAATGTTAACGGCGACAACGGTATATTAATATTGTTCGCCCATGTATTAAGATCCTCTTGTAAAGGAACATAATTAGGGTTAATACCGACATCATCAACAACATATTGCTGCTGCAGTTGCAGTTGCTGTTGAGGAAGCATATTCATATTCATATTCAATTGTTCATCAACAAAATGGTGCTGATTAAAATGATTAATAATATTTAAAGCAGCACCATTATGACCATCATCATTATTATTATGATTAATGACATGCATGTCATTATAATGATGATGATTAACAGCAGCATCAAGTTGTTGTTGTGGTTGTGAAGCTCTACAAATAGCAAGTTGTTGACGTGTAAGATGAAGCTCAGCTTGATAAAATTCATATTGAGATTGAAGCTGTTGAATAAATCTATAACAACCACCAACAGGATCCATAGCACGCATATCAGATTGAAAAATAATAGAACTCATAGTATGATCTCTAAGATGAGGTGGAACGTTCTTGATCATGTTGGTGATTTTACCAACACCAAACAATTTATGAGCGTTTGAGAATTGTTTGTGACGATCGTGAGGAAAATATGGTGCGAGAATGCAGGATGTACCACACTTCCTACGTTGATATTTACATGCAGCACAAGCTTGTGTTGTTCCGTTGCCGTTTCTTGAGATGTTGTTGTTGTTGTTCATGCTTCATGGAAAACCAAACCCTAAATTTTATAATAAGCAAAGCGTCTCCGCTGCCTATGCACCCTGCAAATTTTCTGCTGCTTTTTCTGGCTCTTCTATTATTTGCTCCTATATTATATTTCAACTTCTTTTAACAAATTAATAATTCAAAAAATATAATGATTCATAGGAAAGAGATAGACAGCTAGGTAACACATAAATAACCTTAACCGATTCTGTTTTGTTCAACGCTATTTTTGGATCCCATAAGAATGACATTTTATGAGATATACATTGATTATTTATTTTTTACCAGGATTGATTTTTTTTTTTTTAATATATATTGAACAGATATATCTATCTAGTCTATATTGCTCAAAATAGTCGGGTCAGCCCAATAATAATGAAATCCAAAGCAAGTTTGAACATATGTGACTCTTTGGAATTGCTTTATAGCCCATCATATTTGCTTATAAGTCTCTTAATTTATTGAAATGTATCTTACCACTACAAGAAACCATTGGAATTCCGAGGCACAAAACTCCTTGGAAAACGTCCATTTCTCCTCGAAATGTCACTTTTTTCTGAGGAAACAGTGTCCTCGGAAAATAGTTTGTTGCAAACCAATTTTCAAGGAAATGACGTTTCCGAGGAACAAATGTCCTCGGAATATTGATTTGACAACTACAACACAAAAGTGACTTAACGTTTCCGAGGAACCTTCTACTCGGAATGTATGTTATTTAAAAATATTTAAATTTATAATAAAGTGCCAATTTTTGAATATCAAATTTTAAAAAAGCACCAAATATTTAAAATTTCAAACCCCAAAACATTCTGAGGAAAAAGTTCCTCGGTATTTATTTTAATTAAAAAAAATTAATTAAAAACAAAATTTAATTACAAAAAAAGTAAATGAATTAATTTTAAAACGAAATTTATTTTTGAAATGGATTAATTTTTTTTAATTAAAAGTAAAACGAAATTTATATATATCAAGTACTACTATATGTTGTCATTTAATGATACCATTTTCTTATTGCTCAATCTCTAAAGATTCATGATATACATACACATTTAGTCCAAAAAAAAATGATATACATATACATGTTGAGGGGCAAAGAGAGATCAGGAATGTCATGATGTGGAATTATCGGAATTGGTCGTTTTGCTGATCTAACTCAATTTAGTTTTGAAAGTCAATCTCAAAAGCTAAATATAACTAGTAGTACTATATTAATTCCTTTTGTCGTTTGAATAAACAAAACAAATGTTATCTGTTTCGATATACAATTTGCTTCACTTAGCTTTGCTTTGTAATTCTAGCTTTAACTATTAATTTGTTGAGTAAAACAAAAATACTAACTTGTTTATACTTACATCTCTCATACATTGAACTTTTTTTTTACTAAGTCATATATTTGAACTTAAATTAGAATTTATACCCTTATGCAAATGTAAAGACAACCCCAAAACTAAACTACTATGGACAAATTTACTTTTCTTAACTCAATTCTTTTTCATATTTAAATTTAAATCTAAATCTACACTAGGTAATTAACCAAAAATTAGCTATGTATTTTAATTGAACATTTATATGTGTTACAAATTTTCCTTTAACAACATGATTTTCCTTTTTTTAATTCAAAAAAGCTTCAACTATTAATTTGTTTGAACTTAAATCAATTTATGGCCTAAAACTAGTTTTCATCAAAGGGAATTTGTAGATTAGTAATGAAAAATTTAATTTGCAGTCAACTATTATCCAACTACCAATAACATTAATCATAGATATAAGCTGCGGTATATTTATCTTATTCAAGCATAATGCAGTCTGTTCATTAGCTACAAAACTCAGGAACTTTTGGTCAATTCATAACTATTTTTAAAATTTTCTCACTTGCACTCTATGGCAAATCCCCAAACATCATCCCAAAGCAGGTACTATATAATTAGAACTCTTTGAAGTCCAGATACGTGATACGGGTGCAGGACAATACGATACGAGTACGCGGATACGCAGAATTTTTAAAATTTAAGATACGATACGGTTAAGATACATTAACAAAATTTTATACTAAGACTTATATGCATGTAAAATACTTAAAGATACAAGTGATCAAAATAATACAAGTCACAGTTTTAAAAATAATACAAGTGATCAAAATAAAAAATGTAAAGTTTTCTTATAAAATTGAGTCATATACATTTCAAGTGAATTTTCACAACATTGTCTCACTTTTTTATTCATCTTTTGTAGGATACATATCTTTGAAGTATCTTATAAGTATCCTTGTGTATCTGTGAAGTATCTTATAAGTATATGATCAAATATTTTTTAAAATTAAAATAATTAATTTCGATACTTCGTGGGTACGTATCCGCGAGTATCCGTGGAGTATCGGTATCTGATACGTTTCCGATAAGGGTATGTCTCCATTATGGAGTATCCGGGCTTCATAGTTAGAGCTACTAGTTCATTTCTATCCATTAACAATGTATCAAATATTAATACATTTCACAATTATTAGAAAAAACTGGAAATATATATTTGTTCTTTGTAACTAATTTTGAAATGTCAGATTACTAGAACTCATGCCTTGAGATATATTAATGCATGTAGGATGTTTTGTGTAGCAATAACCTGCAAATTTGAGATTCTACCGAAAGTTAAGAAGACTTGCTCGTTCATCCAAAACATACATCTGCAACATAGAAGATTGAAAACATTTTCTATATCATCAAACATTATACAGAATCAAAATGCACTTATGCTCCATAATTGTTCTGGACCGGCCAGAAGGCCAATCCAACAGTGACACGTGGATTAAACGCCCACCACTTCAAGGCGCGTCGTCTGAGGGTACAGGCCAATGTCGATGCATGTCACCGCGCCATTGCACACCCCCGTGCATCAGATGCAGTACATGTGTCCCCTAACTGCCTCCTAATCACACGCCGCACATCGCGGAAGTAGTTATTCTCACACACGCCTATATAAGGGTGAGTTAGCTTCACCCCCAAGATACGATTCACTTTACCCACACTTTTCCCACACTCTTTCTCAGTTCCAATACTGACTTGATCGTCGGAGTGCTAACATGTCTGCAGTGCTAACGTGTCTGCAGGCACCTTTCGTTCCCCCGCGAAGACTCATTGTCACCGTACCGGAGCACCTTCCGCCACCGTTGCCTCCATCAGTTTCTCACCGGCCAGATCAATAATCAATAAACATTTTGCAATAAGCATTCTATAAATTGAGGAGATAATTCCTATTAAAGAACTAATACAATAGTGGAAAATCTCAAAATGGTGATGCAATTAAGGTAGTAGATGCCTTGCCTGTTTTTCTTAACACTACAAAGTTGAAGCCTTCACCCAGTATAATGAAGACTGATACCTAAACAAACAATACATAACAAATAAAATACATTAATTTAATTAAGTGCTTAAATGTTAGCA
Organism: Medicago ruthenica; assembly: GCA_018208015.1. Classification (NCBI taxonomy): domain Eukaryota; kingdom Viridiplantae; phylum Streptophyta; class Magnoliopsida; order Fabales; family Fabaceae; genus Medicago; species Medicago ruthenica. Next base: position 100,457,550 of record CM031372.1, on the reverse strand, counting down.
AATAAAATGGAGAATTTACATCTTCATTCAATATTCAGAAGGAAGAAACTCCAAAGACTCCAAACAATAAAATTTCAACTCATTTCAAAATTATAACTATGTATTCCCTAATTTACACTTTACCTAGAAGCTCCTTTTGTCTTTTCTCAGCACTTCCTCTAGCTAGCAGCTTGATCACTTTCAATTGTACTATTCAAAATCTTGAAAGAAAGATTGGAGTGAAAGTGAAAATTGAGAAGCAAAAGTTCATAAAAGTGCATTGTAGAATGAAATCAAAATCTGGAACTCAGAATCAAAATCATTGAAAGAAACCATACATGAAGGGAATTGGTATCTTGAAAGAAAAGCAATGCAGAAACAACAATCAAGACTGAGTCATACAACATATAAGCAATGCAGAAACGATCATTCAAGAAACTAACCAATCACAACATGAATAACAAAATCCAATGTGCAAGAAATAATGAAAGAAAGAAACCAAGTATTGATTATTGAATGAATGAATATATTCTCCTAACTTCTTCAAATTTCATTCATACTACTTCCAAAGTTAAACTAGCAATATCATTTTTGGCAGGTTTAGAGATTCGTATCTAGTTTATACTATAAAGCATCGATCAATTATTGAACAATTATATTGTTCTCCTCACCGTGTAATTGTTACTAAAATAATATTTCACCTTTCTTTGAAGTAAACTATATTTTAATTTTTATGGATTTTACTACTTATATTTTGTTTTCTTCATTTCTCTAATATTGTGTAAATAGTTTTTAGATAGAAAGTTCATTTAGGTGTTTCACTATTTTCATGGGGTCAATTTAGCCCTTAAAAAAAATGAAAACTAAAAGTAGTCACTGACATTTTAATACTTGAGACAGATTAGTCCCTAAGTATAACAAAGGGACTAATCTGTCTCTCAAGTATAACAAAGGCATTGCATATACCATAGCCGTGAAAATACTAATTTCCAGCCACACTAATTATAGATATCGTTGTATTAGAAAGTAATCGAGAACTACTAAATAATAATTTTATGGCATACACACCACAACTCTTTGGTAAGCCTGATAAAAAAACAATTGAATCAACGATGTAATGAAATTTTGCTTCACATGTTGCCTTACAAACATAACAACAATGATTGTAACTAGGTTCGTAACAATAGCCGTACAGGTAAACTCTAAACCTACATCTTCTCTCCATGTTTTCAAAGGTCAAGCACATTTTTATGACATCATATTACAACTGATGGATGTTCATCCCATTAAAGCCACATGTGAAGTCTGGCTCATCAACTGTGTGCACCACAAGATTGGGGTCTGGAGATTCCAACTCGAGTATTACCTGTACATTGGTTGACAAAGGTGCAATCACAGTTGCACCATCAATCAAGTTGTGATTCTCGACGATATTATTCATTTAGAAAATTCAGGTTAAGTCACCAAAAATAAAATCAAGTTACTAAATGACAACTAGAAGCAGGGGTATAGAATTTGAATCTTCCTTGAAGTTGAAGTAACACTTATGTTAACCGATGATGACTTAAGATGGATAAATTCACATTATATATATACAATAATAAATGCTAGAATAGATACATAAATAATAGCTATTGCCGTGTCATACCACAAAATTATCTCCTTGCTTAAGGACTGGAGCAGGAACGTAGAGGTTGCACTGTGGTCCTCTCAACTATTAAAGAACCATAAATTAATATTTGAAAGAAAATAATTCATATAGATAACTGAGTATTAAATTAAATTGTGTAACAATTGCAAAAATAATTTATTCAATAGGAATAAGATAGTATTTTACCGGCCAATATCTTCCTAGATTGAAGTCATTAACAAACACAATGCCTTTCCCCCAATTTCTGAATGACAGAAATGTATCCTTGACCTGGCTTGTTTTATCAATTAAGAAGTGTCCAGAATAAAAAGCAGGTTCTTTTGAAGTATTTTCTGCAAAAGAAAGAAATGCTCTGATCACAGATTGGCATCATCATTATAAAATCCAATGAAACAATGATAGAGCATAATATGAGATACAAAAAGAGAAGTGATAGGAAAAGCTATCATGTTTTTGTTTCCATATGTATTTTGGCACATACCAGACTTATTCATCAACCTTTTCCTGGAGGTTGATAATTCACCGAATGCAGAATATGCAGCTTGCATTATGCGATTGCTATTTGGCACTTCGTTTAGATTGTACAAAGGAATAGGGAACATTTTCCATCCTTGTACTCTATTCCCATCCAGATAAACAGAAGACAGAATGCCCTGTGGAAGTTGTGACAGATCAACCAACCACAATCAAACATTTTGAGAAGTGTCATCATAATCATGACTTTTACCTTCCTATCGAAGATGAAAGGCCCATAATTTACACGACCCATGTTTTCAACCTACATAAGGTGGGAAGAATAGACAACATTCAGAACCCCATGAAATATTAAAAGCAGAAGAAAACTCTTTTAAGAGTTTACCTTGCCATCTTAACATATATAAATGCATAGCTTTCATAGTCATAGTTAACCAACTATATAACTAAATTAAGGAGTTATTTAATGATAACGTTTACACGAAGGATATAAAATGATCCAGATTACTCCCGATACTGACTATGCTATTTGGCACAATATTTAATTTGCATGACTTGGGATATATTTTTACAAATAAAAAAATAGACAAATACATTTATTTGCTTATTTTACATTCTTCAAGTAATGAAAAATAACAAGAGTTAGAGTTCTCTAAGTATCAATTACACTAAAGTCAAAATCACCAATAATTGTTGAAATTCCCGCACTCCCTTATCCCCGTAGTGAAAGGTGAGGATAAGATTATGCACTCCCACCTAGAGAAAATGTTGAAAAAATAAAACTTGCTTTCTACCTGGGCATAGGCAGCTCAAGTGCTCAACCTTCCAAAATATTTTTCTAAACCCTCCTAAATATTTTTCTTAGCACAAAAACAAATAATACATAAAAAAGACGGGTATATACCAAGATATATAAGTTGATCTTAGAATGGCATTGATATTCAGGGAGGCTGAGTTTTTTATTCAACCATCTTTCAACAGTACCAACATAAGTTGGTCTTGTACCCCTTCCTTTAGAAGAACATGAGATAAATACTTGAGCTCTATCATGCACCTGCACATTCACAAGTCTAATATTTAGAGAAGCTATATTCTTCTAGATAGACAAGACATTTGGATAACCGAAACATGATGAAAACAGCTAAAAAAACCAATGAGAATTGATGAAAGTATTCAAATAGAACCTTTGGTATGAACAAAATTCTTCCCCCTCTCCTTGCTTCGTATTCAGCGACATACAATAAGAAACCAAAAAACTGAGGAACACACATGCATCAAGCTTCAATAATATACCAGTTAGGGGGCCTGCATTATCATGAACAGAAATAACATACCTGGCCCACATTCTCCATTGACATTGGATTTTCTGATTCAAAAGTGTTGGAGGAATTGGTGAAATCAAACATATCAAATAAAGAAGATCGTCTTTGCAAGTGGATTGGTCCATATGTTGTCTTTTCATTATAAGAGGGAATAGATGGAAGAGGTGCAGAGCTATATCGGGCTATAACCCTCCGAATTGCTGAAACATATTAAACACAATTAAATTTGCTTGTATGATCATAGTTTAATTACAAAATTTAACAAATAATTGAATAAAAAGACGGAAGGAAAAATAATATTAGTTTGGGTCAATGAAAGATATTCGGAAGTAACTAATTTACAACTGAACTTATCATTTTATATGCCAGTACAAAGTGGTTAAAGTATTAAACAGTATAGAGTCTAGATCAAGTTCAGTCCTTCAAACTTCACGCCCCAAATGCCCAGGAACAAGTGTTAGGGGGTGTTGAGAGTCTTGAAACTCATATTGGAAAGTGATATGGCTTAAATAGTGGTTATAAGTAGGGGAAATTCTTACACTATGAGCTAGCTTTTGGGGTTGAGTAAGAGCTGAAATCCAAATACTAAGTTATAAGCACTAATTTAGACATATCTCTAACTGATGTGGGATCTCAACACATTCCTCATGCATAGGACTTTTCATCTGATGCGTGGACAAATGCCAGTGGCCTAATAACAGAGATCTTAACAGAAGTATTAGAACTATGATTGAGATCCTCAACTGAAAGTCATTGAAATTTTCTATAATTGTGATAACATTTTTTTTTCTCGAAACATTACACATGCAGCTTCTACAGGTTTTGGATTCATTACATGCTCATAGGTCCTAAGCTAAAGAATTTGTACAATGAAAAGAAAGAGAACAAAATGCTTTATTACTCAGGCATCAGAGTGTTACATATGAGGAAGTTAATGAGGGGGTGATTGAAGCACAAGTTGAGAATGAATTGGACTTGGAGGAAGCTATCCCACAGACACGGGCCAAGAGGAATAGACTAAGGCCCAAATGGCTGAATGGATATGTGACACCCAAGAGCAAGCCAACTAAGCAGTAGTCCCTTAGTAAGAAGGATCTAGAATAATGACCCCACTTTTTCATTACCGTTTGGCCAAGGATAGGGTAGTATGAGTCACCATGTAATAGCTGTAGTAGTACCATTTCATAACTGTATCAGTACTATCTCATATTGCTATATATGTATTGAATAGTGGAAGGAATAAACAAGAAGAAAATTATCCAACTTTTATTTGTTCAGGAGGTGCTCCCCTCGAAGGAGAATCTTTTATCTTTTTGTGCCTTGTTAAACCTTTCATTTGGTGCTCTCGTTGCCATGGCCTCTCCTACTCCCTCCATCGATGAAACACTTCAGCAAATTCTTCAAAACCAGCAGACTCTCCAACAACATGTCAACACCCTTACCACTGAAATGGCTCACATCAGAACCCGTTTACCTCCTTCTGGTTTTCCACAACATGACCCAGGTCATCAACCCCAGTACTCCACAACCACCATCAAACTAGATATACCCAGATTTGATGGTTCGGACCCCTTGGGCTGGATCTTCAAAATTTCTCAATTTTTTGAATTTCACCACACCCCTGAAGACCAACGCATCAGAATGGCTTCTTTTTACTTGGAGGGTGAAGCCCTCACTTGGTATCAGTGGATGCATGCAAACGGACAACTCCTTTCCTGGCCGATGTTCGTTCAATCTCTTGAACTTCGCTTTGCGCCGTCGCAGTACGACGATCCCCGCGGCGCCTTGTTCAAGCTCTCCCAAACCGGGACTGTCAAGGAGTACCAGACGGAATTTGAAACCCTTGCCAATCGAATCGTGGGTCTTCCGGCGCCGTTCTACTTGAGCTGTTTTGTATCGGGCCTCAAACCACACATCCGACGCGAGGTACAGGCTTTTCAACCCATGTCTCTCACACACGCTATTAGCTTGGCCAAATTACAAGAAGACAAAGCAAACGACCGGTCCTCCCAGTTCGTTCACCGTCGCCCTTTGATCTCAACACCTTCCGGTTCCACTCCGGCAGCCGTAACACGCCCCCCTTTCCGTCAATCCCCAACTCCACCTCATACACCTCCACAAAATCCCACACCCATCAAACGCCTCACACCTCAAGAGCTCCAAACCCGCCGTGAGAAGGGCCTTTGCTATAACTGTGACGAAAAATATGCTCCTGGTCACCGCTGCAAAAGGAGTTTTCACATTTTAATTGCTGAACCAGAACCCACCATTGACCTGGACGACTCTCAGGATTTTGGCAACACTGTCTCCCCTGAAACCGAAATTGACCCAGATACCAACCCAGCTCAAATCAGCCTTCACGCCCTCATGGGACATACCATTCCTCAAACCCTACGAGTCCAAGGCCAGTTGAAACAAACCCCAGTTGTCATCCTCATTGATAGTGGTAGTACACATAATTTTATCCAAGATCGAATTGCCAAGCAATTGAATCTACCCTTATCTCAGTCACAATCCTTTCAGGTTTTGGTTGGCAATGGGGAAGAGTTGAAATGTGATTCCATTTGCCATGACATGGATTTATTGGTAGGGGCACACCATTTCTCTGTTGACTTATTTGTTCTTCCTTTGAGTGGTGCTGATATAGTCTTGGGGGTACAATGGTTGAAAACCCTTGGACCTGTTTTAACTGATTATGAGAAGCTCACTATGCAGTTCATGAGAGACGGGTCACGAGTCCAACTCCAAGGGGAGCCCAAGCCCACTCCATCTGAGTCCTCCCTACATCAACTAAAGCGTTTAGTAGCTACACATGCTCTAGACACTTTCTATCACATCCAGCTTCTTCAACCCGACCCAATACCCTCCACAACACCCACTTTTAACCCACAAATTCACTCACTCCTTCAAAAATACCAAAACCTTTTTGCTGTTCCCACTTCCCTTCCTCCCCCAAGAGCAAGTGATCACCAAATTTCCCTCTCGGAAGGTTCTAACCCCGTCAACGTCAGGCCATATAGATACCCCCAATTCCAAAAGAACGAAATTGAGAAACAGATTCGGACCATGTTGGACCAGGGGATTATCCAACCAAGCTCTAGCTCTTTTTCTTCACCTGTCTTATTGGTTCGCAAACGAGATGGGTCATGGCGCTTCTGTGTCGATTATAGGGCACTCAACGCCATCACGAACAAGGACCGTTTCCCCATCCCTGCTATTGATGAATTGCTTGATGAGTTATATGGTACCCAGTGGTTCTCAAAGCTTGATCTTCGTTCAGGATATCACCAGATCCGTATGGCTGCTAATGATGTTGAGAAGACAGCCTTTCGCACTCACCAAGGTCACTATGAGTTCCTCGTCATGCCGTTCGGCCTTTGCAATGCGCCCTCAACCTTCCAGGCAACCATGAACATCATTTTTCAGCCATTTCTCCGTCAATTTGTGATTGTTTTCTTTGATGATATTCTCATATACAGCCGTACTTTTACTGAGCACTTGGATCACCTCAAATCAGTTTTTGAACGCCTGGAAACAAATCAGTTCTTTCTGAAGCTGTCCAAATGCACCTTCGCTCAACCCTCCATTTCCTATCTTGGCCATATTGTCACATCTCAAGGAGTGGGACCTGATCCGGAGAAAATCACTGCCATGATCAACTGGCCGCGTCCAACAACAATCAAACAGCTGCGAGGTTTCCTCGGATTAACAGGTTTTTATCGCAAGTTCATAAAGAATTATGCTTCAATTGCACATGCTTTAACCGAACTCTTGAAGAAAGACTCCTTTCATTGGTCTGAAGAAGCAGAACATGCTTTTGAGCGTTTAAAACAAGCCATGACTACGGCCCCGGTATTGGCACTTCCAAATTTTGATGAAGACTTCATGGTGGATACTGATGCTTCTGGTCTGGGCATGGGAGCAGTCCTCTCTCAAAAGGGGCACCCAATCGCCTTCTTTAGTAAAAAGTTTTGTGCAAAACTGTTGAGAGCTTCAACATATGTGCGAGAGTTGTGCGCAATCACCTCAGCGGTCAAGAAATGGCGTGCATATCTGCTGGGACGCAAGTTTACAATTCATACCGACCAGCGCAGCCTTCGTGAACTCATGACGCAGATTATCCAAACTCCAGAGCAACAATTTTATCTGGCGAAACTCTTAGGCTATTCATATGAGATTGTATACAAGCCTGGGTGCCAAAACCGTGTTGCTGATGCCTTGTCTCGCATCCAAGATCCTGAAGCAACAGTCATGGCCATCACCGTCCCTCATCTGGATTTTCTGCACAAACTCAAAGAGGAGTTGAAGACAGACCCAGCCTTCCAGGATCTGCTGCAGAAAGTGTTACAGGACCCTAATGCTTACCCCAATTTTCGAATTATTGATGAGTTGCTTTTCTTTAACGGCAAACTTTACATTCCTTCTACATCTGGATTCACACAGCTACTATTGGAAGAATTTCATGCCTCACCAGTGGGAGGCCACAGTGGAGTTCACAAAACGTATGGACGCTTGAAGGAGAATGTTTTTTGGGATGGCATGCAAAAGGATGTTGCTGCCTTTGTGAAAGCTTGCTTGGTCTGTCAACAAACTAAGACCCCCACCCACCTTCCCTACGGTTTACTTCAACCTTTGCCCCTCCCTACCGCTGTTTGGGAAGATGTGTCCCTGGATTTCATTATAGGGCTACCTTCATTCCAAAACAATACAGTTATACTAGTTGTGGTGGACCGTCTCTCCAAGGCTGCTCATTTCGGCATGTTACCAACAAACTTTACTGCTAACAAGGTGGCTGAATTGTTTGCCCATACGGTATTCAAACATCATGGAATGCCGCGCAGCATGGTTTCAGATCGTGATGCAATTTTTATGAGCCAGTTCTGGCAGCAATTGTTTCGCAACTGTGGCACGAAACTACGGATGTCCTCTGCTTACCATCCTCAAAGTGATGGCCAAACAGAGGTGGTTAACAAGGCCCTGCAACAATATTTACGCTGTTTTGTCAATTCTAAGCCAAACTTATGGGGTAAGTATCTACACTTGGCAGAATGGCATTATAACACCACTATACATTCAGCCACAGGCTTCTCTCCCTTCCAGATTGTCTATGGCAAACCACCTCCTTCGTTACCAGCTTACATTCCGGGCTCTTCCCATCTTGAGGCTTTGGATAACTCCCTCATGGACCGTCACACAATCCTTCAGCTTCTAAAAAAGAAGCTACTAAAAGCACAGACTGCAATGAAACTTTACGCAGACAAGAAGCGCCTACCTCATCCCTTCAAGCTTGGCGACTGGGTTCTTGTCAAATTGCGCCCTTACCGACAAACATCAGTCTCAGGTCCACGCGTCCACAAGCTTGCCAAGCGCTTTTTTGGTCCCTTCCAGATTATCCAACAGATTGGTGAAGTCGCATTCAAACTTCAGCTTCCCACTTCAAGCAGAATTCATCCTGTTTTCCATGCTTCTCAACTCAAACCATTCCATGGCTCTCATACAGAAATCAGTCCTAACATGCCTATCTCTGATGTCCCTCCTTTACCAAAGCCAATTACGGTGCTGGATTGGAAACTTGAGCCCAACGCTCCATCCAAGGTTCTGGTTCAATGGTCAAATGCTTTTCCGGAAGACTCGACTTGGGAACTCTTGAGTGACATGATTGCAGCATACCCAGAGCTTCACCTTGAGGACAAGGTGCCTTTGGATGGGGGAGGGGATGTTACATATGAGGAAGTTAATGAGGGGGTGATTGAAGCACAAGTTGAGAATGAATGGGACTTGGAGGAAGCTATCCCACAGACACGGGCCAAGAGGAATAGACTAAGGCCCAAATGGCTGAATGGATATGTGACACCCAAGAGCAAGCCAACTAAGCAGTAGTCCCTTAGTAAGAAGGATCTAGAATAATGACCCCACTTTTTCATTACCGTTTGGCCAAGGATAGGGTAGTATGAGTCACCATGTAATAGCTGTAGTAGTACCATTTCATAACTGTATCAGTACTATCTCATATTGCTATATATGTATTGAATAGTGGAAGGAATAAACAAGAAGAAAATTATCCAACTTTTATTTGTTCAGGAGGTGCTCCCCTCGAAGGAGAATCTTTTATCTTTTTGTGCCTTGTTAAACCTTTCATTTGGTGCTCTCGTTGCCATGGCCTCTCCTACTCCCTCCATCGATGAAACACTTCAGCAAATTCTTCAAAACCAGCAGACTCTCCAACAACATGTCAACACCCTTACCACTGAAATGGCTCACATCAGAACCCGTTTACCTCCTTCTGGTTTTCCACAACATGACCCAGGTCATCAACCCCAGTACTCCACAACCACCATCAAACTAGATATACCCAGATTTGATGGTTCGGACCCCTTGGGCTGGATCTTCAAAATTTCTCAATTTTTTGAATTTCACCACACCCCTGAAGACCAACGCATCAGAATGGCTTCTTTTTACTTGGAGGGTGAAGCCCTCACTTGGTATCAGTGGATGCATGCAAACGGACAACTCCTTTCCTGGCCGATGTTCGTTCAATCTCTTGAACTTCGCTTTGCGCCGTCGCAGTACGACGATCCCCGCGGCGCCTTGTTCAAGCTCTCCCAAACCGGGACTGTCAAGGAGTACCAGACGGAATTTGAAACCCTTGCCAATCGAATCGTGGGTCTTCCGGCGCCGTTCTACTTGAGCTGTTTTGTATCGGGCCTCAAACCACACATCCGACGCGAGGTACAGGCTTTTCAACCCATGTCTCTCACACACGCTATTAGCTTGGCCAAATTACAAGAAGACAAAGCAAACGACCGGTCCTCCCAGTTCGTTCACCGTCGCCCTTTGATCTCAACACCTTCCGGTTCCACTCCGGCAGCCGTAACACGCCCCCCTTTCCGTCAATCCCCAACTCCACCTCATACACCTCCACAAAATCCCACACCCATCAAACGCCTCACACCTCAAGAGCTCCAAACCCGCCGTGAGAAGGGCCTTTGCTATAACTGTGACGAAAAATATGCTCCTGGTCACCGCTGCAAAAGGAGTTTTCACATTTTAATTGCTGAACCAGAACCCACCATTGACCTGGACGACTCTCAGGATTTTGGCAACACTGTCTCCCCTGAAACCGAAATTGACCCAGATACCAACCCAGCTCAAATCAGCCTTCACGCCCTCATGGGACATACCATTCCTCAAACCCTACGAGTCCAAGGCCAGTTGAAACAAACCCCAGTTGTCATCCTCATTGATAGTGGTAGTACACATAATTTTATCCAAGATCGAATTGCCAAGCAATTGAATCTACCCTTATCTCAGTCACAATCCTTTCAGGTTTTGGTTGGCAATGGGGAAGAGTTGAAATGTGATTCCATTTGCCATGACATGGATTTATTGGTAGGGGCACACCATTTCTCTGTTGACTTATTTGTTCTTCCTTTGAGTCGTGCTGATATAGTCTTGGGGGTACAATGGTTGAAAACCCTTGGACCTGTTTTAACTGATTATGAGAAGCTCACTATGCAGTTCATGAGAGACGGGTCACGAGTCCAACTCCAAGGGGAGCCCAAGCCCACTCCATCTGAGTCCTCCCTACATCAACTAAAGCGTTTAGTAGCTACACATGCTCTAGACACTTTCTATCACATCCAGCTTCTTCAACCCGACCCAATACCCTCCACAACACCCACTTTTAACCCACAAATTCACTCACTCCTTCAAAAATACCAAAACCTTTTTGCTGTTCCCACTTCCCTTCCCTCTCGGAAGGAGAACAAAATGCTTTATTACTCAGGCATCAGAGACTCAGTCAAAGCAAACTCTGCCATGGCAAAATTCCATTCTACAAATGAGAAATGTGTTCATTGTGAACGACTCCAAACACGCCCCTCCTTCTTGGGGTTCTATTTGTCTCAACTAGACCCTTTTCTAACTATCTGTACTGCCCCTTCCTCCTAGTGTAATATCCACCTCTATTGATCAGTAACCCATGCACATAATATTTTCAAATTTTTTGCAATCATGGTGTCGGTATCCTGTATAAAATTTGTAACTTAAGTTGAACTAAATATTAGTAGTTCAAGGTCTTGTTGGACCCTAGTATGATGTAACAGATGGAGAGTAGAGCATGATTACTATTATGACAGACTTCACTTCGGCAAAATTTTAAAATCCCTTTCTTAGAATGACATCCATATCAAGGGAATGCCCTCGGGTGAGGAGAATTCAGAGATAGAAATCCAGCTCAGGCTTCAATTTCTATTTGACTCAATTACTAACTATGGTTTGCAATATCATGAAAACGTGTTTTGTGGTAGGGATAAGCAAGTACTCAAAAAAAAAGGGAAGATTATAAAAAAATATAACCAACAAACTAAAAAGTGGAGTATTGATAGTACAAAAATGAGAGGAAAAACAAAAAATCTGTACCATCGAATTTTGAATTGTCAACATCGCCAGCTTCCCTGATTGGGGCATCCTGCATATGAAATAATCAAGTTTGTAATGTGCATGCATACCATAATTCACAATAGAAGGTGCAAACATCAGTTAAAAAATTCCTAACATAATCATATGAAGTGAGATCAGGCTTAAAGTCAGCCTCGTCTGCACCGGTATTTGCTCCATTATAAAATCCAAAGTTTGAACCACCGTGCGCCATCTGAAAATTAGAAGACCCAATTCAAAAGGGTCAATCATAATGCGGTGTTCAAACAGTACAAAGGCATGGGTTGAGACATACATATAGGACTGCAGACCCATTTTTTCTCAAAATTTGTTCAAGAGCAGCTGCTGTGAAATCAGCATCGGTCTTAGCATTTTTCTCTCCCCAATGTGTAAGCCACCCAGTGTAAAATTCGCTGATAAGACAAGCACTCTTAGTATTTAGAATAATAAACAAAAATAATAGTCCATACAAATAAACTTACGTTGACAAAGGTGGTGATTTTCCTGGGGCATTGAACTCCTTCTGTAACTTGAATATAGGCCAAGGATCATCACCAGTAGTGAAGTCAACAGCTACAAAAAGAGAATATGTATTAGGTTATAGAATCAAATATGGTCAAAGCAATGGGTATGGCACACTGATGCAGAATTATGTTGTTACAGTTAAAATAGGTCAATTCGCTTAGAGAAATGATATTTGTACAACCATTTTTTAACAACTTTTGTGACAACTTTCTCTTTCATACTCACATTATGTTTTTACTTTCTCTCCCTATTGCTATGGTTTTTGTGTCAATATCTCATTTTCTTTGTAAATTTATGGTTGTCCCAAAAGTTGTCATTTAAATGGTTGTTCAAATAACACAACTCATTCACTTATTCGCAACGCCCCCAAGTGTAACAAAATGAGCCACTAGAGAAACACAATATTAATGTTCGGAAGGAGGGAAGGAGAGAAAGATCAGGATTAGAGAAGAATAGATGTTTGTAAGACCTTACTAACATCACTTATAAAATTGGAATTTCACCTGAAAAGACGGTATCTCCACGAATAGTTCCTTTCTCAAGATTTTCCCTGGATCCTCCATCTGTAGTGTATCTGACAACCGGAAACACAAAGAATAATAAGAAAGGAGATCTTCCTCTGACCACCCTAAATATTGCACATCTCCATTGTTAGCTTAAATTTAAGATTTTTGGGTGTACACTTGTACAATAAAGTAGAAGTTGAAAAGTTGACACCTCTTTCAATCCAATGTACCCATTAAAAATTCAATACATTATTATACTCAAAACAAAATGTTACAATTGAAAATTATCTGATTTATCTCTCTTGTTGAGAGTTTTGAGGGACCCCAAAAGCAGGGGGGGCCTGCACCAATGGGCCAAGTAACAAACCACAACTAGGAACTTGACATCGCATCTTAGCACAAAAAATGCATTCGGTACATACAAAATGTGATGTTTAGATACCTATATGAGAAGCCCAATATTCGGATTAGAATAGGCTCTAATATCATGTTCGAATAGGGATAACTCAACCACAAGAGGTAGCTCGGGTGGAGGATTTCCCAAGTCTTTATAGTTGGGCCATTTAACTAGAAAATATGAGATCTCTATTAGAATATTATTAGAATATCTTTATATATTATTAGAATATCGTAACGATATTCTACGATATTCTAATAATATATAAAGATATTCTAATAATCTCAACACACACCCTAGCCATATATCTAGCTGATGTGGGATTTTAACAATATCAACTTTGAAAAAGCCACTATAAAAGTGTACATGTAGATAAGATGGGAGTAGAGTGGGGCGTGTCATCTACAGTCTTCTATTATAACATCTACATCATATTACAGCAGAATACATGAGTTAAATAACAATGAGAGATAGGCTTCAAAAACATAAAAGCACATACAAAATGGCATCCTGCCCAAGATGACCTCTAGCTAGTGTGATCAGGTGATGGAGATATGCTTTGTCATCTCCATAAGAACCATACTCATTCTCAATCTGTGTCAAACAAAGTCATATGTGTCAATCTATATCTCCTTACATAAGATAAATGGTTAAAATTCAAAAGAGAAGAACTGCATAAATCTTAAAAGTATTCAAACACGGAAACTTGAATTCCTATACCAATACATAATTCCAGCACTTAGGAACTCACAACAATAGGGAATGTATTCGTATTTAGACAAACTACCTTCCACTAAATGTTAACAAAATATACACAATTCAAGTTTTGGAGAAACAAATAGAATGAAAAAATGTTAGAATACTAGAACTCCTATTGTACTTTTTTGAGTCTTATGATGATAGCAATCTTAATGTGCTGGCCTTGTACCAGTCTAGTTCTACATACAACATTAGTAATTGACCTAGATTATTAGTAATAGGTATTAGGGTCTGCCTCTACCACATCATATGAAATATTAGTTATTCAGAATGACTCTCCATTTTCCATCAAATCCCTGTAATTTTAGCATGGAAACTCTCCCATTTTCCAACATCAGTACATAGACTTTCTGTTTCTGAAATCAGAACTGACAGAACATACTTTATGCTTCGCAAACATCTAGTATAACAATGCCCATCAATCAAATAGAATCAACCAATTCAACAAATAAACAACATACCTGAACCATTATTATAGGGCCTCCATTGTCATATAGGAGAGGAACAAATTTCGGAAGCAGGTTGCCCCACCATCTTTCAACCTGAAATACCAAACTATAATAAGCACAAACCTCAATGATAGAAATGTACAAACACAGAGAAAGACATGCGACAAATGTTTTCAACCAGATAGCTGTTTTAACGAATATCTAGTTTTTAGGCACACAATCTAGCATTGTTTACAAAAAGTTATCAGCACAATAATCATAAGGGTTTGTTTAACCTAATCCATGTAAAACACCAAAACATCCTTACAGTGAAGCCACAAACAAAGTTCACCTTTTCCTTTTAGGTAAATAACTAAAATATGATTTAACTAAGCACAATCTGTGACAGAAGCGCATTAAAAGAAGACCCCCATGAGGTTACTTCAGTGATAAATGCCTACCCCTGGCTACTTTGTTTTGACACTATCTCTTACAAAATCAACTGCCTGCCACTAAACCAAAACCATATGAGGTTGCTTCAGTGATAAATGCCTACCCCTGGCTACTTTGTTTTGACATTAAAAGAAGACCCCCATGAGGTTGCTTCAGTGATAAATGCCTACCCCTGGCTACTTTGTTTTGACACTATCTCTTATATAATCAACTGCCTGCCACTAAACCAAAACCCTAAGCTGTTGTTAGTGAGGGCACATCTTCTTAGTAACCACATACACTATCACTATCAAGCAATAAGGGCTTCACCAGTTGCAGTTTCCACAAGTTGAGATGCTTTGCCTAAAACAATTATTATTATGCAATTCATACGAGCATTGTATGACTACCACATAAAAAGAGAATAATCCAGCTATATAAGAGATAGAAATATAGAAGAGAAAAAACATAACATACAAATCCAAACCACAAGATTAGCAATTACGAAGTTGGTTACAAGGTAGATCAACGTTATCATAAGATATAATAAGGAAAGCATACCAGTTTAAGAAAAGCAGGATCAGATGATCTTGGTTTGGGGGTTGGGTTCATGGAAAATAACCAACTTGGGATACCACCCCAGTCCCACTCTGAAATAAATCACTGCAACTGTCATCATTTTTAATTCTTGATCATCATTTTTAACAAAATATCAACACTAATGCAGATGGAAATTGTAAGGGAAAATGAAGTAAATTGTAAAAAAGAGAAAAGAGGATATCAAAATATAAGGTTGTATTCTTGAGCTGTCAAAATTAGTGCACACCATATGCAAGCCAAATGATCTTTTGCTTCTTAAATTAAAAAAAAAATCATGCCAAAAGATGATAATGGGAAGCCATAAAATTTAGTATAATTATCATATTCCTCAAATTCTAGTTAGATGCTACTGAATAGAAAAATCCATGGGAAAATTTAGAAATATCATTCTTTAGGTACAACCATCCAAATGAACTTTAGGAAATCTGGCTTCACAGGATTTTGCAGGATAAAGGCTACTGCTTTCTTGTTATAGAATATAAATTTTAACCAACAAAAGAGTGTGTTGAAAAGTGTGTGTTGCTAGCATTATTCAATACACAAATCTAAGAAAGATCATACCAAAAACATACATTATCCACTGCCATGGCATACATGAAAATCAGCAAATTATATTTTACCAAACAAACTAAAAGCTCAGTGGTAAAGTGGGCAATTAAGTTTTAAGTTATGGGAGAGCTAACCTGCACATATATATGGTCCGGGTCGAACCATCACAAGGAGATCGAGTTTGTGACAAAGGTTGAAGAATGATTCTATATTTGCAATACCCTCAAAAACAAGCTTTCCTGGTGCTGGTTCATGCAGATTCCAAGGAACATATGTCTGAATTGTGTTCAAGCCCAATGCCTTGGCTTTTAACAATCTATCTTCCCAATACTGGAAATTAGAAGGAAAATGATATCACCATATGAAAACATTTGATGTCTCAGAATAACAGGGCAGACTTCATTCATCAGTCTCCTTATGAGAAAGATTACAAAGTGCCAGATGAAATGACAGCTAACTCTACTTTGTTGTTCTACTTTTGCTTTAACATTACAGTTATCATGTCCGAACTCTAACCAGGGACCATACAAAAAAATCAACTAAAAGCAAACTTCTCTAATAACATTCTTCCATGCCGAATAAAGTTATCATTTCATTGTACATATTGTCCATTTCCTATCAGAGAGATCTTAATTGGCGAATGTAGTACAGAAGTTGCAATGCGTGCGCAGATCTTCATTGCCAATGATTATTAAAGTCTAATATCCATTTCTATCCTCCATAGCAGAACATAGTTGGGCCACGAGATATATGATGCCAATACTGATTGCAAATTTTCCACCATTTCTAATGAAGACTTGATGTGGAAAAAACTTCATAGCATATTGACTCCTAATAAATTGTAAATCAGCAGGCTGGTATCACCTACTAATTAACAAATAAATTTTCTTTTTAAAAAATATATATATATTTAAAAAAATAATAATAATCCACCTCTTGTTACGTGCTATTAGTTTTTCCCTGGATGAATTGCATATATTCCCCCTTTAGCATTTCACTTATGTTTCATCACTACAAAATGTTGGTATGTACATGAAATACATAAAAAGAACCAAAACCTGTTTAAAAATGAGGAAGCGTGGCAATCAGGGGCGGATGCTTGTGTGTGAGAGGGGTAGCTATGGCTACCTCAAAAAAAAATATTGAATGAGTAGTTATATTTTTATATATAGCTACCCCTAATAATATATCTTTGGCTACCCCAAGTTCGATTTTATGTGGAATAATTTTTTGTCTGACTTAGGTTACTTTCACGTCGGATTACTTGATCCCGTCTCCCAAAAACTAAAGGATTAACACCCAAAAAAATGGTAATCCTCTATATTATTCTTGTTTTTTTGGTACAATCTGTTGTTGTTGTTTTTTTGGTATAATTCATTCTTGTTGCTTTAAGTGTATTTTATGAAGTACGTTTTGTATTAGTAATAGTTATTGTGATTTTTTTTATTGGTTAAATTTACTATTAGTTTTAAATAAAAAAATTATATGTGGCCACCTTATGAAAATATTGCTAGCTTCACCGCCGGTGATATTGTCATTGATTACAGTGAAATTATGATCTGCACTATGAACAGTTTTAAAAATTTATCCCACTAAATTAAGAGAAGTTAGCAAGATGTATACCTCAGGATGCACTCGAAAATAATGCAAGTCACCGCCGATGATCCGAAAAGGTTCCCCATCTTTCCAAAACATATCATTTGCAATCTCGAACTTCTTATTAACCTGATTAAAACAAACACAGAAGAAGCTAAGATGGAAAATATCAAACAAACTATAGATCAAACTATCTCAAATTGGAACACAATTTTTATATGACAACTTTTTTTATTTCAACTTCAATAAAAACAGCTAACGGCCAGTTTGGATTGGCTTAGCTACTGGCATAAGCACTTGTGAAACCGTTTGAAAGAACATTTGAAACCAGCTTCTAGCATGTTCATAAGCTGCTTTCAGCCTATTCTCATAAGCTCTCCAAGTTAGCATATGAAAACAACTTATAGCTTAAACAAAAACAATTTAACTTTATTTTTTCTTTTGTTATAGAAATAGCTTATACTAAGTGCTTATCATGCTATAAGCTGCAAATTAAGCTGTTTATCCAATCAAGGCCTAAAAGTTAAAACACATTTTCAGTAACAGTCCCAAAATCACTCATTCAACAAGGCCAACAAATTTTCTGATTTATTTCCATTGACCAAGAAGTATAGTATAATCTTTGTTTCACTTTAGGAGGAGCTGGAAATGATTCTAGAGATGTATAATTAATTTTGCCATGTTTGGTTGCTCTGAGTATAATTAGTTCAACACAAATGTATCTAAATATAAATCACTTTACTTTCAACTCAATTTTACAGAATCAGCAGTTTAACAAACATATAGTTGATATATCAAATAGAGAGCTAAAATGAATCTAAGAGAGAGAAACAGTGGTGGGAAAGAGTAAAGGAATGTACTTTTCTATGATGAGAATGATGGGCATGATGGTGTTGGCGAGATGATATAGAAGGAAGTGGAGCGAAAACAGGAACAAAGGCACAAAGAGCAATGAAAGAGATGAAGATGAAGAAAAGGGTAGCTTTGGAAATTCGCTTCTTCGCCATAGTCAGTGGTATGGAAGCTCCAGAGTCGGTCTTCTTTGGTCGGATTATCATTCACGCCAACTGAGAAAAGTGTTGTTATTATAATATCAATCAATAGTCAATATAGTATAGTTATAGACAGGTTATAAACATTAATGATCATGTTACCATGATATAAATGGAGACACATTTTTTTGGTACAACCACACAGTGTATTTTTATTTATTACTAACATGATATTGTTACGAAATTTCAATCATTATATCGTTTAGCATTGATTAATCTTTGTTGGGGGAATTTATGGGACACACAATATGGATTCTCTGCTTCAACATATTTTTTTTCGTACACATGAGGTAGAAATCGAACCCCTAAACATATTTAAAGAGTTCAAGTCTCTTAGCACATGGATCAATCAATTGTTGATACCACGCATAATGTATTTTAAGATAGTGATCGAACACTGCGGGTGTTCAAAACCAAATCAACACAATAGAAAACTGCAAACTAAATCAACCCAAATTGAAAACTTTGTTTTGATCTGGATCCAATTTTTTACTCAACCGCTGTTCAATTTGTAGTTTTTGTTTTGTCACCCAAACCAAACCAAATCCCAAACTCACTTAATTAGGGATATTAAACAAGTACTTTGTTCAAACACTCGGCTAAAACACTCAGTCCAACTCAAATGTTCTTCACTTCACATGTTCATTAGTGACACTCAAAATCTTCTCTCTCTCTCTCTCTCTCTCTCTCTCTCTCTCTCTCTCTCTCCTCGTTTTCATAGTCGCTCGCCTACTATGTCGTATCAAAGTTACCCTTCAGTTTTCCGCCACCAATGTCTCTCTATCTTTTGTTTTCACAGCCATTGTATCTTTCTCCCGTTTTCGCAGTCGCACGGACGTATCAGCCTTTGATTCTTTCAAGTACGTTTGATTGCCTTTTGATTCTTTGCATGTTCAATCCTAGTACTCACTCTTAATGTTTTTCCTTCTATTTTTGTATCTTTGAAGACTTTTCTTTTGTTGAAATTGGTAGTGAAGGTTAGAGAAATGAAACAATGAATTAAATAGTTTAATTAATTTTAGATTCGTTATTCAACATTGATCCAGTTAATTATTAATTGTTGCACCTTTTATTTATGCACTTTAATGATATTTGAAGTTTTTTTACAAAATGTTATTTGAAGTTAATTGTTAATCATTGCAAACTAGTTAATTGTTGCAGCCAATGTAATAAAAATTGTTAGCAAATTTTTTAAATTATATGTTATCTCACAAAAAATTGAATCAACTCAAACAACATTGGTTTGGTTTTATTTGTTTTTTTTAATTCAACTTAACCAAAACGCATGTTTTTTATCTTGCGGTTCGGATAACTTGTAACCTTAAAATCAAACCAAAAGGTACCACGAACACCCCTATATATTAAACACCAAGAGATAAAAAATGAAACATTTTGTTGATTTCTCATTGATTTTCTCTACGTAGCAAAGGTAGTTGTATTTGAATCATGTCAAATACTAAATATAATATTCAATCAAAATTTGAATCTTGGTTCACCCATGTAGCAAGGATATAGAGATTGTGATTTTTATTTGAAAACGAATTTATTCAAAAAAATAAAATTATCAATATAACTGTTGCAATCGTTGATATATAAAAATCTAGAGATTGTGATCTATATATAGTGGTGTTTTTGTAAGGGCTCTATATAGTGGTTATTTACAACATAATAAGTTTTTTTTGTCAAAAAGAAAACATAATAAGTTTTTTTTAAGGAAAAAACATAATATGTTATTTCCTACCATCTCGACTCAAATTAGACATCTACTTTCACATATTATTTGCAGTACCGAAATTATCATTCATCCTACTAAAGAAAATAAAAGTTACAGTGATTTTTTTATGTGTTATGGCAAACTCAAACCTTGAATTTGCCGAAAGAAAAATGCAAAGTTGAATTTTGGTTTTTTCGGTATACTATGGAGTAATGGTGGGAGAGTTTTGTTTCTTAAAAAATTTAAAAGCAAATTTATATTTTACAGGATTTGTGGAGTAGGAGTAAAATTTTCTTTATAACAATGTTTGATTGACATTGCACATGTTACAGACTTCTTTGAGGTTCAAATAGAAGTTTTATAAAAACTGACCAAAGTCTTATAACAAGAAATTGCCTACTCAAGGCCTTGACAAATTAAGATTAGAAAGTGTATCTCTAAAGAGAGAAATTTCACCTCATACCCCCTACAATTAGATTTTTAAGCCAATTTTTCCCAAAACACTTTTGAACCGACAATGATCAAATCACCGTATCAACCATTAAATTGGGGATAAACATAAGCTTCTACTTCTAAAAAAAAAAGACATGTCTATTACCTATAATTAATTGATAGCTACTGTTACATTGTAACCTTATATATTATCTCATAATTAGGATAGCTACTGATATACTATAACCTTATATATCACCTCATAATTAGTTGCTGTTACACTTTCTCTTTGTTATAAATAGCTTGTATAGCTACTGATCTAATGCATTATTAGTTTTACAGAAATGAGAAAATCTTTATCACCATTTCTCTTCTTATTCAATGCAATACTTACAATTATCATGGTATCAGACTAATGCATTCGCTCTACTCTGTTATTGATTTCTTCTTTAGTTTTTCAATTTGATTGGTTTCAACTATTTTCATAGTTTGCATTTGTCTCATCCATTTCATTTGTCAATGGAAACTTCAGATTATTCTAATTTTGCTACAAACCCTACCAATCCTTACTATTTGCATCCGAATGAAAATCCTGCAGTTGTGCTTGTTACTCCATTGTTAGATGGCAATAATTATCATTCATGGTTGCGATCTATGAAAATTGCTTTACTTTCTAAGAACAAGATGAAATTTGTTAACGGTATTCTTGCACAACCTCGTGTTTCTGATCCTTTATATGATCCTTGGATTCGATGCAATAGTATGGTTCTTGCATGGATTCAGCGTTCAATTTCTCCTGATATTGTGAAATCCATCATTTGGTTTGATAGTGCATCTGCTGTTTGGAAAGATCTCGAGTTTAGATTTTCTCACGGTGATATGTTCAAAATCTCTGATCTTCAAGAGGATATGCTTCGATTGCATCAAGGTGACCTCAATATTTCTTCCTAATACTCAATTAAAATCACTATGGGAAGAAATTGAAATCCTTCGTCCAATTAAGGATTGCACTTGTGCAATTTCCTGTTGTTGTGGTGCGGTGGCTGATATGAAAAAGTATCGTGAGCAAGACTGTGTTCTTAAATTTCTCAAAGGCCTAAATGAGCAGTACTCTCATGTTCGTTCTCAGATAATGATGATGGAACCTTTACCCCCTCTACACAAAGCTTTTTCCCTGGTATTGCAACAAGAACGCAATCTTCAGGCCTTCACTATTGTCGATGGCCAAAATGAACAAAGTGCAATGGCTATGCAAGTTCAATCGGATGGCTCAAATTCTCAGTCTTCTAAGAATTTTAATTATGGTTCTGGTAATGGAGGACGCGGCAGGGGTCGCGGAAATTTCGGTAGAGGCCAGAATTCTACTAGATATTGTACAAATTGTGGAAGGTACAATCATACAATTGACACTTGTTATGCGAAGCATGGTTTTCCTCCAGGATATCAATCAAAAGGTGCTCGATCTAGCAATGGGAAATCTGTCAATTTGGCTTCTACTACAGATAAAGATTCTTCTCTTGTGTCAAGTTCAGCTATGGTTTCATCTTTGAATGAGCTTCAAGGCCAGTTTCAACAGTTTTTACACCTTTTCCAACAACAGGCCACATCTAATCCAACACCTGCATCTGTCAATTCCATCA
Organism: Medicago ruthenica; assembly: GCA_018208015.1. Classification (NCBI taxonomy): domain Eukaryota; kingdom Viridiplantae; phylum Streptophyta; class Magnoliopsida; order Fabales; family Fabaceae; genus Medicago; species Medicago ruthenica. Next base: position 100,435,055 of record CM031372.1, on the reverse strand, counting down.
TATTGAAATTCTGGCAGTTAATGATCAGAACTAAAAAACAGAGCACGATGTTTGCAAAACAGAGCACAATAACACATGTTCAGAAGCAGCTAAAATAAAGTGCAGAAAGTAAATAACACACAGTATTTGTTAACCCAGTTCGGTGCAAACATCACCTACATCTGGAGGATACCAATCCAGGAAGGAAATCCACTATGAGAAATTAATCCTAAGACTCAGACACAGACCCCCTGTTCCTAGTCTTCTGACTTAATCTCCACTAGTCTTGATTTCTACCCAGTAATCCCTGAGTATAAGAATCCCCTCTTACTTCCTAATCAAGTAACTACAACCCAGTTACTGACAACTTCTGAACACAACCCAGTTTATGAAGACACTCTTCAATACATCAATGACAACACTCGTACTTAAAAGCTTAGAGTGAATTACAACTCAAACAATCTAAACCAACTCAGAACATATGAGTGGTGTACAAATAAAGCCTAAGCTTACAAACTCAAAAACTCTTAAAAACTCTAAGACTCAAATTTCTGGTTTTTGATTAACTGATCTTCATTGCAGCAGCATGTCTTCTTATATAGTCTTCAGCAGGCACACATAATTTTAAATCATATCTTCTTCAAAATATAATACTGAAATTCTTTGAAGCTCAAAAAGGAAACATATATTTCTGAATCCAATGCCATTCTTTTTCCCTTGTTTCTGATTCTCTAAAATCTCCTCCAGCACATCAGTAGCAGTATTCATTATTCTGACTTGCTTTTTCATGTTCTCAAGCTGGGAATTCAGTTGGCACACTTCATCTTTCAAATCAGAGTTTTGTACTAACAGTTCACCTTTCTCAGCCTTCAGTTGACAGATTGTCCTCTTCTGATCCACAATTTGCTTGCAAACCTCTACACTTCTGATGTATAAGCTTATGTAATTGTCAGCCAGTTCTTCATAAGATGACTTTTCAACTCTGGCTTCATACTCTGATGAAAATTCAGACTCTGAGAATGTTTCAGACTCTAAAAATGCATCAGACTTTGAACAAGCTTCTGAGGCCTTAACCTTAACATCAGTCTTGTCTCTTCCAGTTAGGGCAAAAACATTCTTAGCCGATTCACTCTCTATATCTTCTTCAGAGTCTTCATTAGACCAGGACAAAACTAAGCTCTTCTTCTGCTTCTTAAGAAAAGTAGGACATTCTGACTTGATATGCCCATAACCTTCACACTCAAAGCACTGAACACCCTTAGCTTGATTATTCTTCTCATCAGTTTTGGTCTTCTTCAAATCACTATGAGACTTGCTATTGTTGAATCTGATGTTCTGACCTTTGGATTTGGATTTCCTGTCAACATGCTTCAGAATTTTGTTGAACTGTCTCCCCAGCAACCCAAGAGCTTCTGATAAACCTTCATCATCCTCCTCAATCTCTTGTTGATCCTCAGCTTCAGAATTAACTGCAACATTAATTCCTTTTCCTTTCTTCTCAGCACGGTTACAAAAGGTTGTTTTAAAATTCAGCAAGGATCCAATTAACTCCTCAAACTTCATGGTGGAGATGTCATGAGCTTCTTCTATAGCAGTCACCTTCATGTCAAATCTTTTAGGAAGAGACCTGAGTATCTTTCTAACAATCTTCTCATCTGACATCTTCTCTCCAAGAGACTCAAAGGAATTAGCCATATCCAGGACATTCATATAGAAATCTTGAATACTCTCATCCTCCAACATCTTCAAGTTTTCAAATTTTGTTGTGAGTAATTGAAGTCTGGACAGCTTAACCTTTGAAGTACCTTCATGAGTGGTCTTGAGTATCTCCCAGGCATCCTTGGCTACAGTACATTGCTTGATCAGTCTGAACATGTTCTTGTCCACTCCATTGAAAAGTGCATTCAAAGCTTTGGAGTTTCCAAGAGCCAGATCATCTTCAGACTTTGTCCATTCTTCCTCAGGTTTCAGCACTTCAGTCTTATTCCCATCTTTATCCAACACAACTGGATGATCCCAACCTTTTAACAGTGCTTTCCAGGTTTTGCTGTCTATGGATTTCAGAAAAGCACACATTCTAGACTTCCAATATTCATAGTTTGTGCCATCCAGCAGAGGTGGTATGTTAACACATCCTCCTTCCTTGTCCATTCTTGCCATAAAAGTCTTCCCTGGAGCTCACCCAATAACAGGCAGGGTGCCTGCTCTGATGCCAATTGAAATTCTGGCTGTTAATGATCAAAACTAAAAAACAGGGCACGATGTTTGCAAAACAGAGCACAATAACACAGGTTCAGAAGCAACTAAAATAAAGTGCAGAAAGTAAATAACACACAATATTTGCTAACCCAGTTCAGTGCAAACATCACCTACATCTGGAGGATACCAATCAGGAAGGAAATCCACTAGGATGAATTAATCCTAAGACTCAGACACAGACCCCCTGTTCCTAGTCTTCTGACTTAATCTCCACTAGTCTTGATTTCTACCCAGTAACCCCTGAGAATAAGAACCCCCTCTTACTTCCTAATCAAGTAACTACAACCCAGTTACTGACAACTTCTGAACACAACCCAGTTTATGAAGACACTCTTCAATACATCAATGACAACACTCGTACTTAAAAGCTTAGAGTGAATTACAACTCAAACAATCTAAACCAACTCAGAACATATGAGTGGTGTACAAATAAAGCCTAAGCTTACAAACTCAAAAACTCTTAAAAACTCTAAGACTCAAATTTCTGGTTTTTGATTAACTGATCTTCATTGCAGCAGCATGTCTTCTTATATAGTCTTCAGCAGGCACACATAATTTTAAATCATATCTTCTTCAAAATATAATACTGAAATTCTTTGAAGCTCAAAAAGGAAACATATATTTCTGAATCCAATGCCATTCTTTTTCCCTTGTTTCTGATTCTCTAAAATCTCCTCCAGCACATCAGTAGCAGTATTCATTATTCTGACTTGCTTTTTCATGTTCTCAAGCTGGGAATTCAGTTGGCACACTTCATCTTTCAAATCAGAGTTTTGTACTAACAGTTCACCTTTCTCAGCCTTCAGTTGACAGATTGTCCTCTTCTGATCCACAATTTGCTTGCAAACCTCTACACTTCTGATGTATAAGCTTATGTAATTGTCAGCCAGTTCTTCATAAGATGACTTTTCAACTCTGGCTTCATACTCTGATGAAAATTCAGACTCTGAGAATGTTTCAGACTCTAAAAATGCATCAGACTTTGAACAAGCTTCTGAGGCCTTAACCTTAACATCAGTCTTGTCTCTTCCAGTTAGGGCAAAAACATTCTTAGCCGATTCACTCTCTATATCTTCTTCAGAGTCTTCATTAGACCAGGACAAAACTAAGCTCTTCTTCTGCTTCTTAAGAAAAGTAGGACATTCTGACTTGATATGCCCATAACCTTCACACTCAAAGCACTGAACACCCTTAGCTTGATTATTCTTCTCATCAGTTTTGGTCTTCTTCAAATCACTATGAGACTTGCTATTGTTGAATCTGATGTTCTGACCTTTGGATTTGGATTTCCTGTCAACATGCTTCAGAATTTTGTTGAACTGTCTCCCCAGCAACCCAAGAGCTTCTGATAAACCTTCATCATCCTCCTCAATCTCTTGTTGATCCTCAGCTTCAGAATTAACTGCAACATTAATTCCTTTTCCTTTCTTCTCAGCACGGTTACAAAAGGTTGTTTTAAAATTCAGCAAGGATCCAATTAACTCCTCAAACTTCATGGTGGAGATGTCATGAGCTTCTTCTATAGCAGTCACCTTCATGTCAAATCTTTTAGGAAGAGACCTGAGTATCTTTCTAACAATCTTCTCATCTGACATCTTCTCTCCAAGAGACTCAAAGGAATTAGCCATATCCAGGACATTCATATAGAAATCTTGAATACTCTCATCCTCCAACATCTTCAAGTTTTCAAATTTTGTTGTGAGTAATTGAAGTCTGGACAGCTTAACCTTTGAAGTACCTTCATGAGTGGTCTTGAGTATCTCCCAGGCATCCTTGGCTACAGTACATTGCTTGATCAGTCTGAACATGTTCTTGTCCACTCCATTGAAAAGTGCATTCAAAGCTTTGGAGTTTCCAAGAGCCAGATCATCTTCAGACTTTGTCCATTCTTCCTCAGGTTTCAGCACTTCAGTCTTATTCCCATCTTTATCCAACACAACTGGATGATCCCAACCTTTTAACAGTGCTTTCCAGGTTTTGCTGTCTATGGATTTCAGAAAAGCACACATTCTAGACTTCCAATATTCATAGTTTGTGCCATCCAGCAGAGGTGGTATGTTAACACATCCTCCTTCCTTGTCCATTCTTGCCATAAAAGTCTTCCCTGGAGCTCACCCAATAACAGGCAGGGTGCCTGCTCTGATGCCAATTGAAATTCTGGCTGTTAATGATCAAAACTAAAAAACAGGGCACGATGTTTGCAAAACAGAGCACAATAACACAGGTTCAGAAGCAACTAAAATAAAGTGCAGAAAGTAAATAACACACAATATTTGCTAACCCAGTTCAGTGCAAACATCACCTACATCTGGAGGATACCAATCAGGAAGGAAATCCACTAGGATGAATTAATCCTAAGACTCAGACACAGACCCCCTGTTCCTAGTCTTCTGACTTAATCTCCACTAGTCTTGATTTCTACCCAGTAACCCCTGAGAATAAGAACCCCCTCTTACTTCCTAATCAAGTAACTACAACCCAGTTACTGACAACTTCTGAACACAACCCAGTTTATGAAGACACTCTTCAATACATCAATGACAACACTCGTACTTAAAAGCTTAGAGTGAATTACAACTCAAACAATCTAAACCAACTCAGAACATATGAGTGGTGTACAAATAAAGCCTAAGCTTACAAACTCAAAAACTCTTAAAAACTCTAAGACTCAAATTTCTGGTTTTTGATTAACTGATCTTCATTGCAGCAGCATGTCTTCTTATATAGTCTTCAGCAGGCACACATAATTTTAAATCATATCTTCTTCAAAATATAATACTGAAATTCTTTGAAGCTCAAAAAGGAAACATATATTTCTGAATCCAATGCCATTCTTTTTCCCTTGTTTCTGATTCTCTAAAATCTCCTCCAGCACATCAGTAGCAGTATTCATCATTCTGACTTGCTTTTTCATGTTCTCAAGCTGGGAATTCAGTTGGCACACTTCATCTTTCAAATCAGAGTTTTGTACTAACAGTTCACCTTTCTCAGCCTTCAGTTGACAGATTGTCCTCTTCTGATCCACAATTTGCTTGCAAACCTCTACACTTCTGATGTATATGCTTATGTAATTGTCAGCCAGTTCTTCATAAGATGACTTTTCAACTCTGGCTTCATACTCTGATGAAAATTCAGACTCTGAGAATGTTTCAGACTCTAAAAATGCATCAGACTTTGAACAAGCTTCTGAGGCCTTAACCTTAACATCAGTCTTGTCTCTTCCAGTTAGGGCAAAAACATTCTTAGCAGATTCACTCTCTATATCTTCTTCAGAGTCTTCATTAGACCAGGACACAACTAAGCTCTTCTTTTGCTTCTTAAGAAAAGTAGGACATTCTGACTTGATATGCCCATAACCTTCACACTCAAAGCACTGAACACCCTTAGCTTGATTATTCTTCTCATCAGTTTTGGTCTTCTTCAAATCACTATGAGACTTGCTATTGTTGAATCTGATGTTCTGACCTTTGGATTTGGATTTCCTGTCAACATGCTTCAGAATTTTGTTGAACTGTCTCCCCAGCAACCCAAGAGCTTCTGATAAACCTTCATCATCCTCCTCAATCTCTTGTTGATCCTCAGCTTCAGAATTAACTGCAACAGCAATTCCTTTTCCTTTCTTCTCAGCACGGTTACAAAAGGTTGTTTTAAAATTCAGCAAGGATCCAATTAACTCCTCAAACTTCATGGTGGAGATGTCATGAGCTTCTTCTATAGCAGTCACCTTCATGTCAAATCTTTTAGGAAGAGACCTGAGTATCTTTCTAACAATCTTCTCATCTGACATCTTCTCTCCAAGAGACTCAAAGGAATTAGCCATATCCAGGACATTCATATAGAAATCTTGAATACTCTCATCCTCCAACATCTTCAAGTTTTCAAATTTTGTTGTGAGTAATTGAAGTCTGGACAGCTTAACCTTTGAATTACCTTCATGAGTGGTCTTGAGTATCTCCCAGGCATCCTTGGCTACAGTACATTGCTTGATCAGTCTGAACATGTTCTTGTCCACTCCATTGAAAAGTGCATTCAAAGCTTTGGAGTTTCCAAGAGCCAGATCATCTTCAGACTTTGTCCATTCTTCCTCAGGTTTCAGCACTTCAGTCTTATTCCCATCTTTATCCAACACAACTGGATGATCCCAACCTTTTAACACTGCTTTCCAGGTTCTGCTGTCTATGGATTTCAGAAAAGCACACATTCTAGACTTCCAATATTCATAGTTTGTGCCATCCAGCAGAGGTGGTATGTTAACACATCCTCCTTCCTTGTCCATTCTTGCCATAAAAGTCTTCCCTGGAGCTCACCCAATAACAGGCAGGGTGCCTGCTCTGATGCCAATTGAAATTCTGGCAGATAATGATCAAAACTAGAAAACAGGGCACGATGTTTGCAAAACAGAGCACAATAACACAGGTTCAGAAGCAACTAAAATAAAGTGCAGAAAGTAAATAACACACAATATTTGTTAACCCAGTTCAGTGCAAACATCACCTACATCTGGAGGATACCAATCAGGAAGGAAATCCACTAGGATGAATTAATCCTAAGACTCAGACACAGACCCCCTGTTCCTAGTCTTCTGACTTAATCTCCACTAGTCTTGATTTCTACCCAGTAACCCCTGAGTATAAGAACCCCCTCTTACTTCCTAATCAAGTAACTACAACCCAGTTACTGACAACTTCTGAACACAACCCAGTTTATGAAGACACTCTTCAATACATCAATGACAACACACGTACTTAAAAGCTTAGAGTGAATTACAACTAAAACAATCTAAACCAACTCAGAACATATGAGTGGTGTACAAATAAAGCCTAAGCTTACAAACTCAAAAACTCTTAAAAACTCTAAGACTCAAATTTCTGGTTTTTGATTAACTGATCTTCATTGCAGCATCATGTCTTCTTATATAGTCTTCAGCAGGCACACATAATTTTAAATCATATCTTCTTCAAAATATAATACTGAAACTCTTTGAAGCTCAAAAAGGAAACATATATTTCTGAATCCAATGCCATTCTTTTTCCCTTGTTTCTGATTCTCTAAAATCTCCTCCAGCACATCAGTAGCAGTATTCATCATTCTGACTTGCTTTTTCATGTTCTCAAGCTGGGAATTCAGTTGGCACACTTCATCTTTCAAATCAGAGTTTTGTACTAACAGTTCACCTTTCTCAGCCTTCAGTTGACAGATTGTCCTCTTCTGATCCACAATTTGCTTGCAAACCTCTACACTTCTGATGTATATGCTTATGTAATTGTCAGCCAGTTCTTCATAAGATGACTTTTCAACTCTGGCTTCATACTCTGATGAAAATTCAGACTCTGAGAATGTTTCAGACTCTAAAAATGCATCAGACTTTGAACAAGCTTCTGAGGCCTTAACCTTAACATCAGTCTTGTCTCTTCCAGTTAGGGCAAAAACATTCTTAGCAGATTCACTCTCTATATCTTCTTCAGAGTCTTCATTAGACCAGGACACAACTAAGCTCTTCTTTTGCTTCTTAAGAAAAGTAGGACATTCTGACTTGATATGCCCATAACCTTCACACTCAAAGCACTGAACACCCTTAGCTTGATTATTCTTCTCATCAGTTTTGGTCTTCTTCAAATCACTATGAGACTTGCTATTGTTGAATCTGATGTTCTGACCTTTGGATTTGGATTTCCTGTCAACATGCTTCAGAATTTTGTTGAACTGTCTCCCCAGCAACCCAAGAGCTTCTGATAAACCTTCATCATCATCCTCAATCTCTTGTTGATCCTCAGCTTCAGAATTAACTGCAACAGCAATTCCTTTTCCTTTCTTCTCAGCACGGTTACAAAAGGTTGTTTTAAAATTCAGCAAGGATCCAATTAACTCCTCAAACTTCATGGTGGAGATGTCATGAGCTTCTTCTATAGCAGTCACCTTCATGTCAAATCTTTTAGGAAGAGACCTGAGTATCTTTCTAACAATCTTCTCATCTGACATCTTCTCTCCAAGAGACTCAAAGGAATTAGCCATATCCAGGACATTCATATAGAAATCTTGAATACTCTCATCCTCCAACATCTTCAAGTTTTCAAATTTTGTTGTGAGTAATTGAAGTCTGGACAGCTTAACCTTTGAATTACCTTCATGAGTGGTCTTGAGTATCTCCCAGGCATCCTTGGCTACAGTACATTGCTTGATCAGTCTGAACATGTTCTTGTCCACTCCATTGAAAAGTGCATTCAAAGCTTTGGAGTTTCCAAGAGCCAGATCATCTTCAGACTTTGTCCATTCTTCCTCAGGTTTCAGCACTTCAGTCTTATTCCCATCTTTATCCAACACAACTGGATGATCCCAACCTTTTAACACTGCTTTCCAGGTTCTGCTGTCTATGGATTTCAGAAAAGCACACATTCTAGACTTCCAATATTCATAGTTTGTGCCATCCAGCAGAGGTGGTATGTTAACACATCCTCCTTCCTTGTCCATTCTTGCCATAAAAGTCTTCCCTGGAGCTCACCCAATAACAGGCAGGGTGCCTGCTCTGATGCCAATTGAAATTCTGGCAGATAATGATCAAAACTAAAAAACAGGGCACGATGTTTGCAAAACAGAGCACAATAACACAGGTTCAGAAGCAACTAAAATAAAGTGCAGAAAGTAAATAACACACAATATTTGTTAACCCAGTTCAGTGCAAACATCACCTACATCTGGAGGATACCAATCAGGAAGGAAATCCACTAGGATGAATTAATCCTAAGACTCAGACACAGACCCCCTGTTCCTAGTCTTCTGACTTAATCTCCACTAGTCTTGATTTCTACCCAGTAACCCCTGAGTATAAGAACCCCCTCTTACTTCCTAATCAAGTAACTACAACCCAGTTACTGACAACTTCTGAACACAACCCAGTTTATGAAGACACTCTTCAATACATCAATGACAACACACGTACTTAAAAGCTTAGAGTGAATTACAACTAAAACAATCTAAACCAACTCAGAACATATGAGTGGTGTACAAATAAAGCCTAAGCTTACAAACTCAAAAACTCTTAAAAACTCTAAGACTCAAATTTCTGGTTTTTGATTAACTGATCTTCATTGCAGCATCATGTCTTCTTATATAGTCTTCAGCAGGCACACATAATTTTAAATCATATCTTCTTCAAAATATAATACTGAAACTCTTTGAAGCTCAAAAAGGAAACATATATTTCTGAATCCAATGCCATTCTTTTTCCCTTGTTTCTGATTCTCTAAAATCTCCTCCAGCACATCAGTAGCAGTATTCATCATTCTGACTTGCTTTTTCATGTTCTCAAGCTGGGAATTCAGTTGGCACACTTCATCTTTCAAATCAGAGTTTTGTACTAACAGTTCACCTTTCTCAGCCTTCAGTTGACAGATTGTCCTCTTCTGATCCACAATTTGCTTGCAAACCTCTACACTGCTGATGTATAAGCTTATGTAATTGTCAGCCAGTTCTTCATAAGATGACTTTTCAACTCTGGCTTCATACTCTGATGAAAATTCAGACTCTGAGAATGTTTCAGACTCTAAAAATGCATCAGACTTTGAACAAGCTTCTGAGGCCTTAACCTTAACATCAGTCTTGTCTCTTCCAGTTAGGGCAAAAACATTCTTAGCAGATTCACTCTCTATATCTTCTTCAGAGTCTTCATTAGACCAGGACACAACTAAGCTCTTCTTCTGCTTCTTAAGAAAAGTAGGACATTCTGACTTGATATGCCCATAACCTTCACACTCAAAGCACTGAACACCCTTAGCTTGATTATTCTTCTCATCAGTTTTGGTCTTCTTCAAATCACTATGAGACTTGCTATTGTTGAATCTGGTGTTCTGACCTTTGGATTTGGATTTCCTGTCAACATGCTTCAGAATTTTGTTGAACTGTCTCCCCAGCAACCCAAGAGCTTCTGATAAACCTTCATCATCCTCCTCAATCTCTTGTTGATCCTCAGCTTCAGAATTAACTGCAACAGCAATTCCTTTTCCTTTCTTCTCAGCACGGTTACAAAAGGTTGTTTTAAAATTCAGCAAGGATCCAATTACTCCTCAAACTTCATGGTGGAGATGTCATGAGCTTCTTCTATAGCAGTCACCTTCATGTCAAATCTTTTAGGAAGAGACCTGAGTATCTTTCTAACAATCTTCTCATCTGACATCTTCTCTCCAAGAGACTCAAAGGAATTAGCCATATCCAGGACATTCATATAGAAATCTTAAATACTCTCATCCTCCAACATCTTCAGGTTTTCAAATTTTGTTGTGAGTAATTGAAGTCTGGACAGCTTAACCTTTGAAGTACCTTCATGAGTGGTCTTGAGTATCTCCCAGGCATCCTTGGCTACAGTACATTGCTTGATCAGTCTGAACATGTTCTTGTCCACTCCATTGAAAAGTGCATTCAAAGCTTTGGAGTTTCCAAGAGCCAGATCATCTTCAGACTTTGTCCATTCTTCCTCAGGTTTAAGCACTTCAGTCTTATTCCCATCTTTATCCAACACAACTGGATGATCCCAACCTTTTAACACTGCTTTCCAGGTTCTGCTGTCTATGGATTTCAGAAAAGCACACATTCTAGACTTCCAATATTCATAGTTTGTGCCATCCAGCAGAGGTGGTATGTTAACAAATCCTCCTTCCTTGTCCATTCTTGCCATAAAAGTCTTCCCTGGAGCTCACCCAATAACAGGCAGGGTGCCTGCTCTGATGCCAATTGAAATTCTGGCAGTTAATGATCAAAACTAAAAAACAGGGCACGATGTTTGCAAAACAGAGCACAATAACACAGGTTCAGAAGCAACTAAAATAAAGTGCAGAAAGAAAATAACACACACTATTTGTTAACCCAGTTCAGTGCAAACATCACCTACATCTGGAGGATACCAATCAGGAAGGAAATCCACTAGGATGAATTAATCCTAAGACTCAGACACAGACCCCCTGTTCCTAGTCTTCTGACTTAATCTCCACTAGTCTTGATTTCTACCCAGTAACCCCTGATTATAAGAACCCCCTCTTACTTCCTAATCAAGTAACTACAACCCAGTTACTGACAACTTCTGAACACAACCCAGTTTATGAAGACATTCTTCAATACATCAATGACAACACTCGTACTTAAAAGCTTAGAGTGAATTACAACTCAAACAATCTAAACCAACTCAGAACATATGAGTGGTGTACAAATAAAGCCTAAGCTTACAAACTCAAAAACTCTTAAAAACTCCAAGACTCAAATTTCTGGTTTTTGATTAACTGATCTTCATTGCAGCATCATGTCTTCTTATATAGTCTTCAGCAGGCACACATAATTTTAAATCATATCTTCTTCAAAATATAATACTGAAATTCTTTGAAGCTCAAAAAGGAAACATATTTTTCTGAATCCAATGCCATTCTTTTTCCCTTGTTTCTGATTCTCTAAAATCTCCTCCAGCACATCAGTAGCAGTATTCATCATTCTGACTTGCTTTTTCATGTTCTCAAGCTGGGAATTCAGTTGGCACACTTCATCTTTCAAATCAGAGTTTTGTACTAACAGTTCACCTTTCTCAGCCTTCAGTTGACAGATTGTCCTCTTCTGATCCACAATTTGCTTGCAAACCTCTACACTTCTGATGTATAAGCTTATGTAATTGTCAGCCAGTTCTTCATAAGATGACTTTTCAACTCTGGCTTCATACTCTGATGAAAATTCAGACTCTGAGAATGTTTCAGACTCTAAAAATGCATCAGACTTTGAACAAGCTTCTGAGGCCTTAACCTTAACATCAGTCTTGTCTCTTCCAGTTAGGGCAAAAACATTCTTAGCAGATTCACTCTCTATATCTTCTTCAGTGTCTTCATTAGACCAGGACACAACTAAGCTCTTCTTTTGCTTCTTAAGAAAAGTAGGACATTCTGACTTGATATGCCCATAACCTTCACACTCAAAGCACTGAACACCCTTAGCTTGATTATTCTTCTCATCAGTTTTGGTCTTCTTCAAATCACTATGAGACTTGCTATTGTTGAATCTGATGTTCTGACCTTTGGATTTGGATTTCCTGTCAACATGCTTCAGAATTTTGTTGAACTGTCTCCCCAGCAACCCAAGAGCTTCTGATAAACCTTCATCATCCTCCTCAATCTCTTGTTGATCCTCAGCTTCAGAATTAACTGCAACAGCAATTCCTTTTCCTTTCTTCTCAGCACGGTTACAAAAGGTTGTTTTAAAATTCAGCAAGGATCCAATTAACTCCTTAAACTTCATGGTGGAGATGTCATGAGCTTCTTCTATAGCAGTCACCTTCATGTCAAATCTTTTAGGAAGAGACCTGAGTATTTTTCTAACAATCTTCTCATCTGACATCTTCTCTCCAAGAGACTCAAAGGAATTAGCCATATCCAGGACATTCATATAGAAAACTTGAATACTCTCATCCTCCAACATCTTCAAGTTTTCAAATTTTGTTGTGAGTAATTGAAGTCTGGACAGCTTAACCTTTGAAGTACCTTCATGAGTGGTCTTGAGTATCTCCCAAGCATCCTTGGCTACAGTACATTGCTTGATCAGTCTGAACATGTTCTTGTCCACTCCATTGAAAAGTGCATTCAAAGCTTTGGAGTTTCCAAGAGCCAGATCATCTTCAGACATTGTCCATTCTTCCTCAGGTTTCAGCACTTCAGTCTTATTCCCATCTTTATCCAACACAACTGGATGATCCCAACCTTTTAACACTGCTTTCCAGGTTCTGCTGTCTATGGATTTCAGAAAAGCACACATTCTAGACTTCCAATATTCATAGTTTGTGCCATCCAGCAGAGGTGGTATGTTAACAAATCCTCCTTCCTTGTCCATTCTTGCCATAAAAGTCTTCCCTGGAGCTCACCCAATAACAGGCAGGGTGCCTGCTCTGATGCCAATTGAAATTCTGGCAGTTAATGATCAAAACTAAAAAACAGGGCACGATGTTTGCAAAACAGAGCACAATAACACAGGTTCAGAAGCAACTAAAATAAAGTACAGAAAGTAAATATCACACAGTATTTGTTAACCCAGTTCAGTGCAAACATCACCTACATCTGGAGGATACCAATCAGGAAGGAAATCCACTAGGATGAATTAATCCTAAGACTCAGACACAGACCCCCTGTTCCTAGTCTTCTGACTTAATCTCCACTAGTCTTGATTTCTACCCAGTAACCCCTGATTATAAGAACCCCCTCTTACTTCCTAATCAAGTAACTACAACCCAGTTACTGACAACTTCTGAACACAACCCAGTTTATGAAGACACTCTTCAATACATCAATGACAACACTCGTACTTAAAAGCTTAGAGTGAATTACAACTCAAACAATCTAAACCAACTCAGAACATATGAGTGGTGTACAAATAAAGCCTAAGCTTACAAACTCAAAAACTCTAAGACTCAAATTTCTGGTTTTTGATTAACTGATCTTCAATGCAGCAGCATGTCTTCTTATATAGTCTTTAGCAGACACACATAATTCTAAATCATATCTTCTTCAAAATATAATACTGAAATTCTTTGAAGCTCAAAAAGGAAACATATATTTCTGAATCATATAATGCAAAGATCCCTTTGAAATATATTCATTCATAAACACGAAGCCAATCTTCACCAAAATAATCACCCTTCTAGAAAACAAATGCCTGGATAATTCTTCCGTAAATCTTCAAAAGATACACACAGAATTAATCACAAAGAATGCAGAATTCCAGCTTCTGAAAACAGCTTCTGAAGTTCAGTTTCTGAAGGTCAACGCCAGTCAACGTCTGAAGGCAGCTTCTGAAGGTCAACGTCAGTCAACGTCTGAACAGTGCGTCTGAAGCCCGGTTCTGCGTCTGATGAACAGTACCAGCGTCTGAAGGTCATTTCTGCGTCTGAAGGTCATTCCAGCTTCTGATACTTCTTAAAACCAATTTCCAGCTTCTGAAGACTTAAATTAACATCTGAGGACGCTTGCTTGCACACATTGATTTTACCAAACATACAGCCAACACATAGATACTCAACAATATCCAATCATGTCGCTTTTAATACAATTTCTTCTCCAACATATGGTAAGCACTCTTTTACATGGGTTTTAGACTCAGGTGCAACAGACCATATTACATATTCCATTCAACATTTCATTTCCTATCACCATATCAAATCTTTCCCAATTTCTTTACCAAATGGCAGCAAAGTTTGTGCTAACATTGCTGGTAGTGTTCAAATATTACCACATGTTATCATTCACAACGTTCTTTTTGTTCCTCAGTTTAACATCAATTTAATTTCTGTTCAAAGACTTGCCAAATCTCTTGATTGCCATTTTGCATTTTACCTTGACCATTGCTCCATTTTGCAGAATTCCAACCAGAAGATGATTGGTATAGCTAAGAAGAAGGGAAGATTATACGTCTTGGAAAGTCCTGCGGGTGGTGTTTCTTCTATTTCTAGATCTTCAGCTTCTAGTTTTTCTGTTTGTAACGTTGTTTCCCAAATTAATAAGTCTTCAGTACTTTGGCATAATAGGCTTGGGCATGTATCTGACATGACTCATAAATCTATTTCTGTACGATTTCCATTTGTTCCTTTTAAGTCCCATTCTACACCTTGTGATGTTTGCCATTATGCTAAACAAAAAGACTTCTTTTCCTAATAGCTATACACAGTCTTCACACATTTTTGAGTTGCTTCATGCTGATATTTGAGGACCTCATGGCGTAATTTCCGTAACTGGCCATAAATATTTTTTGACACTTGTTGATGATTTTAGTCGTTTTACCTGGATCATTCTCATGAAAAATAAGACTGAAACTAGAAATCATATCATGAACTTTGTTAATTACATTGAAACTCAATTTCATACCAAGTTGAAATCTTTGAGAAGTGATAATGGAAATGAGTTTCTCATGCATGATTTTTTTTTTCTTTCTAAAGGCATTGTCCATCAAAGATCTTGCGTTGAGACTCCTCAACAAAATGGCATTGTTGAGAGGAAACATCAACACATCCTTAATGTAGCTCGCGCTCTCTCATTTCAATCCTTTCTACCATCCAATTTTTGGCATCTTTCTGTTTTGCATTCAGTACATCTTATTAATAGGTTTCCCACTTCTCTTTTACAACACAAGGCACCTTATGAAGTATTGTTTCACCAACCTCCGAGTCTTGTTCATCTTCGTACCTTTGGTTGCCTTGCTTTTGCATCCACCTTACATAATCATAGAACCAAATTCATGTCTAGAGCAAGAAAGACTGTGTTTCTTGGATACAGAGATGGTACTAAAGGTTTCTTATTATATGATATCTCTAGTCATGCATTTCTCGTCTCTACAAATGTAGTTTTCTATGAGGATGTTTTCCCCTTTTCATCGGTAAATGCTAATCACACTCCTTCATCCACTACCATAGAAAATTTTGTTCTTCCAGTTGATCCTCCAAATTTTCCTTCATTCAGTTCTACTCCTCCTTTAAATGTTTCTGCAGCAGACCATTCTATTTTTGCTAATGCAGATCCTGTCATTAATCCTGCAGAAAATTCTGCAACTTCAGTAGATAATTCTGCTTCTAATTCTTCTGCAATACCTACAGCGGTACCTACTCAAAATTCCAGTGCTCCTGCTCCTACTAGAGTTTCAAACAGAATTAAGAAAATACCGAGTTATCTTCAGGACTATCACTGCAGTCTCCTCCCGTCTTCACAACATCAATCATCTTCAAGTAATGCTTCTTCTTCTTATCCTATTTCATCTTCTTTATCTTACATAAATTGTGCCACTGCCTATAAGAACTTTTGCCTATCAATTTCAACCAACACAGAACCTAAAACCTTTAAGCAAGCATGTAAAACTGATTGTTGGAAAGAAGCAATGAAATCTGAATTGGCTGCTCTTGAACTCAATCGAACATGGTCCATAGTTGACTTGCCTACGGGAAAGAGTCCTATTAGATGTAAGTGGGTTTACAAAATTAAATATAATGCTGATGGCTCTATTGAGAGGTATAAAGCAAGATTGGTTGCAAAAGGGTATACACAAATGGAGGGTGTAGACTACTTTGATATGTTTTCACCCGTGGCAAAGCTTACTACAATTAAAACTTTACTTGCTTTGGCTTCCATTAAGGGTTGGTTTTTGGAACAATTAGATGTGCACAATGCTTTTCTTCATGGGGATCTTAATGAGGAAGTTTATATGTCATTACATCCGGGTGTTATTGTGCCAAATTCTGGTTCTAACTCTCCTAAAGTGTGTCGACTACACAAGTCTCTTTACTGCCTCAAACAAGCAAGTAGACAATGGTATTCAAAACTGTCATCAACACTGCTGTCTCTGGGATATAGTCAATCTGTAACTGATCATTCCTTATTCCTTAAGAAGGTTGGCTCTTCTTTTATTGCTATCTTGGTGTATGTAGATGACATAGTTCTAGCTGGCAACAATTCCTTAGAAATTAAATCTGTTAAGTCATTTTTGGACAAAATTTTTCAGATCAAGGATCTTGGTAACCTCAGATTCTTTCTCGGATTGGAAATTGCAAGAACAAAGCAAGGTATTCTTTTGAACCAGCGAAAATATACTCTTGAATTGTTGCAAGACAGTGGTAATTTGGCAGCAAAACCATCTTCTACTCCTTATGATCCTTCTCTTAAGTTGCATGCTTTCGAGTCTCCTCCTTATAATGATCCATCTTCTTATCGACAACTCATAGGTCGACTACTCTACCTCACTACTACAAGACCGGACATCGCATTTGCTGTTCAACAACTGAGTCAGTTTATATCTAGTCCAAATGAAGTTCATTATCAAGCTGCCACTAAAGTGCTTCGATACCTTAAGGATTCTCCTGCTAAAGGCCTTTTCTTTTCTTCTTCTTCTCCACTTAAACTTTCTGGTTTCGCGGACTCGGATTGGGCTACTTGTGTTCTTACTCGCAAATTAGTTACTGAGTATTGTGTTTTTCTTGGTACATCTTTGATTTCATGGAAATCAAAGAAACAATCAACAGTTTTTCGGTCTAGCTCTGAAGCAGAATATAGAGCTTTGGCAAGCCTTTCTTGTGAGCTTCAATGGTTGCACTACTTGTTTAAAGATTTGGTAGTCGAGTTTGATGCTCCTGCTATGGTGTATTGTGATAACAAATCGGCTATTTATCTCGCTCACAACCCTTCTTTCCATGAGCGGACAAAGCACATCGAAATCGATTGTCATGTTATTCGAGAGTGCATTCAATCTGGTCTCATTCATCTTTTGCCGGTGTCTTCTTCTGCTCAACTAGCTGATGTTCTAACCAAACAATTATCATCTTCTGCATTTTCTGGTTTAATCTCCAAGCTTGGACTTTTGGACATCCATAGTCCAGCTTGTGGGGGCATATTACCTATAATTAATTGATAGCTATTGTTACATTGTAACCTTATATATTACCTCATAATTAGGATAGCTACTGATATACTATAACCTTATATATCACCTCATAATTAGTTGCTGTTACACTTTCTCTTTGTTATAAATAGCTTGTATAGCGACTGATCTAATGCATTATCAGTTTTACAGAAATGAGAAAATCTTTCTCACCATTTCTCTTCTTATTCAATGCAATATTTACAATTATCAGTGTCCTCGTTAAAATTTCAAAAACTATTTTCAAGTATCTATCCACGTTAAACTATCTATAAAAATGTTCACCTAGAGATAGCTAGGAATGGGTTGGAGAAAAAGAAGAGAGATATAGGGAGGGGCTTGAGTCAAATAGAAAAGGTGGCATTATTTTTTGGCAATGGGCTATGGTGGTGGGGAAGCATCTATACAATGGCAAGTCAAATGAGGTTATGGTACATACAATAATGATGTTTGGGAAATTCTTGTTTACCCATCAATAAAAGGTGGGTAATACTACTCATGTTGAGTTGCCTCAATCAAAATAATGTATTTATATAAAATTAAAAATAATAGAAAACAAACAAATAACTTTGATTGATGTCAACTCAACATGGGTTGTGTTACCCACCTTTTGTAGATGGATACTCAAGTTGTGACTATGATATTTTGTGTGTGTTTTGGAAAAATAGCTAACCACTGTTATGCCGCGCGTTCAAGTAGAAGCTCCAAATCCCAATTTCTATAATCTACAATCATATTTTATGGGGACGCAAGAAAATGGATGTGAACGCCGAATCAAACATACAACAATTTTGATAAAACGCACCTATCGTGTACGAATTTCAAGGAGAGAGAAATGATTAATATGATACAAAATGCTTGAAATATTATGTCTCATGTCAACTTCTTCTAATGTCTAAAAAACATTTCTCTTCAATCATGAAATCAATCAACGCAAACAATAAACAAAAAACCTTCAATCATTTTTGGCATATCATTATTTTTCATTCGACTCTAAATTAATAGCGTGCATTTTATTACTCGTTTGTTTTACGCTTATGTGTAATTTTTTGTATATAATTATATGAAGATCAAAAAGTTATAAAATCACAACTCAGTATAATTAATTGAGCTTCTTGACATAAAGAAAGAAGTGAAAAGCAAAATACCTAGCTAATTAGAAAGTTAGAGGCCATGGGGGAAGGGCACCTATAATATATATGCCAACTCTACCTAGCTAACTAGTCTCATCTCCCTTTCCTACGATGTTAGCTATCTCTATACCTTTCCTATCTCCGACAAAGATATCACCTCACCACTTACATGAAATTGACAAAAGGATATGCAATCATCATCTTCATCATGCTAATTTCTGTTACAAATTAGAGTAATTAATTCAGACTCCTCTTCATGTCAAGCTAAAAGAATGATGACGAAATCATGCGAGATTATAAAATAAATTATCAAATGTGAAATGTTAACAAGCGTCGTGGAGACAACAACGGTTAAGCATTTCACTCTTTTTTTTTTTTTTAGGGAAGCATTTGACTCATTTGATATTTAGAATTTATAAAACCATGTAAGTTACAAGATTTATGTCCTATATAAACTGGACTCATGTGTGGCATTGTAAAGTATACATCGAAGAGCATAATACAAAGTTCATATCCACTCTATCTCTCATCCATCTCTATTCATCTATGTCTTGGTCTTATTTAGATTAATTTCATAACAAGTAGTTTATTTTACCCTTAATTTACTTTTTATGTGAAGAGGAAATTGAGCATTGGGATTCAAAGGAATCTTTAGCTGCGGATATGTTTTGCCTTTGCAAATGCAATGAAAAGAGTGAAGTACGTCAAAGCCACTTTCAAAACTTGCTTATTATGTGAAAAGAATGTCTATGTTTCACGTGGGAGCAAATCTTGAACTAGGGATGTGTCTATGTTTCACGTTTTCAGAAAAATGAAGAAAAAATTATAGAAAAAGAAAATAAATAATGTGTATCTTTTAAGTTTAATATGCATTTTTATGCGTGTGTTCAAAGTATTTCTTGTTTACATTGTTATTATAAAGTGTAATATAGTGCTAATGACGACAATTTGATAAAGATCCCAATTATTCTTTCCATTTCACAATGATTGACTTATTTGCACTCGTAAACTGTCACTTTTAATTTTTAAAAGATCAATTATATTTTTTCTAATTGTATCATCTAATTAATACAATGTACATCAACTCTAATCCATTTGTTTTTTAAATATGTGGGAAATGGTCATATAGATCAATTGTTGTGGGGCCCGTATAACAATTAATCTCTCCTCTAAAACAAAAACAATTAATCTCTACATTTTAATATTTTTTTAAGCACTAATTATCTTGTTTTGGTCCTCCTAAATCAAACAACAAATCTAAACCAAGGTCAAGCTAAACATGCATACCATTGTGAGGAATCCTCTCTATCATAAAGAATCCAATGTTTTTTTTTTGTATATACCAAACCCATCCAATCACACCCATTATTGTATTGTACATATCCTTAACAAACTTTATGTTCACCGCACATGCATACATTTCCATAATTAATCAAACTCTTCTACAAATTCTGATTAACGACTTTGCTTCCATGTCAATGATTGCGGCCATGCTTTTTTCTTTGAATATATGGACTCACTCGGCTGAAAAAATACATAAAGAGCTTATGTGGTGCATCAAGCATTAGAGAATATTTGATCTTAAAGGATCGATTTTCAAAATTGATAAATAAATCTCACTAAACTCATGATCAACTTTTTTGAATTTTGGGAAATTAGATGATCATTTCAACTTGGAATTTATTTGGAGGGTTTCTTCATGTCAAAGCTTAATAATTTTTATTTTACTTGATATGTAATTAGAAGTAGGAAAGAAATATGACTTGGGGTCTACTTTCAATAACTCTGTAAAGCTGCATGAACTAAGGGAAAAAAAAAAGAGACAAAGGAAGTGTGATAAGGACCGATCATGTTATTCCCTATCACCACATGACCTACAACTTGATTCCAATGTCAAGAAATTACAAAAAGACAAACTATTGTCAGAAAAGAATATTAAGCCAAAGCCCAAATTATTTATAATAACACTGATGTTGAGTCTAAAAGTAAATATTTTTTTTATATCGTCTCCACAGGGACTAGTGCGATACCGTAAGATATTCAACAATTGTTATCATTTTGAGTTTGGGTTTATAAGTTGTTTGTTACAAACTATTGAAATTTAAAAGCGATAATAAAGACGACAAGCAATAAGACGTAAAAGCGTTGAGATCAGAGTTCGTCAATCTAGCCTCGAATATATTCTAATGATCATGCATATGGATTCTAGCTTTTTAGCGAAATTATCACGTATCACTCGACAACATCATTCATGTCCAAATGACGTTGTGAGATCGATGTATCGTTTAATCGACGATTTTCCAATCTATTAAACGATACGAAAGCTTTACGTTCCGACATTTTGTGTGATTATCAAAACTCAATTCCATGTCTAGAATTTCTTATTTTGATAGAAGATTATTCTAAACCTAGATTCAAAAGTATTTATCAATAACAATTAAATCAAGCATAAGAATGAAAAGCAAGAACAACTTCAATATCACATAAGTTACTAGAGTCATATATTTGCAATATCAAAAGATTACATCTAAAATATATTGAGTACCTCCAATCCCAACAAGGGAAGGTTAGTTGGTCACTGTCATGACAACCATACAAAAGTGGAAAGAAAGATGAAGATCCAAAGCTAAGTCTTGATTTCCCAAAGTCTTAGTTAATCCCCACTTCAATCACTTTTGCTCCATGAAGATCACCTCTTTTAATCCTATTTTCTGTCTAAAACTATAACCTAAAATATTACTAAATTGTAATAATAATATCTCTAAACATTCAGCTTTTAAACCTATTTATAAGTGTTATGTTATTCAGGACTTTGCTGTGCGAAGTCATACTTCGCTTTGCGAAGTCCTTTCTTCACTACTGGGTTTCTGCCACCTCAGCCTTGAACAGTTCAAACCGTCCTACTTCGCTCTGCGAAGTAATACTTTGCTCTGCGAAGGTTTCTGCCACTTCAGCTTCTGAACTTTTGAGTCTGGAGCTTCAGAAGCTACTTCGCTCTGCGACCATACTTTGCTCTGCGAAATTGCTCAGACTCTGACCTTCAGACGCTTATCTGCAGAGTCTGATCTTCAGACTCTGATCTTTAAGTCCAAGGAAATAGCATG
Organism: Medicago ruthenica; assembly: GCA_018208015.1. Taxonomy (NCBI): domain Eukaryota; kingdom Viridiplantae; phylum Streptophyta; class Magnoliopsida; order Fabales; family Fabaceae; genus Medicago; species Medicago ruthenica. The sequence goes on along the minus strand of CM031372.1, from coordinate 100,413,169 downwards.
TACCTACAAAAATGGTTGGGATTAGGTCTAAAAAGCATGAAATGATATTTATCTTTTCTTTCAGAGCTTTTACCAAGATAACTTGTAAAACAAGTAAGAAAAGTGCCTAAAATAAATATGTTTTATAACTAGTTTCTGGCACTTATCACACTCCCCAACTTAAATCCTTGTTTGTCCTCAAACAAAGGACTTTAAAAATAAAGATGCAAGCTTTAAACAACAGGTAAGACGCAAAACAGCAAAGGCAGAGATTTAAAAAAAATTCAGATTGCATGATTCATTTGAGATTTGCTTGGGCAATTCTGATGCTCCCATTAATCTAAGATTACACTATGAATGTGAAATAATCCTAAACACAAAATTTATATCACACAGTTCAAGTCATGAATATAGTTATAAGTGGACCGTACCTAACACACTTCTTTGAAAGTAAATGAAACAAATTGAAATCATGTCGTGAGGGTTTTGAACACACATTCGGTAAATCTGCTAACATCCTGATTAAGTTACGTGTCCATCCAATTATCATCTCAAAAAGCACAAAAACATAGATCAGAAGGTCTTTGAGGGTTGTAATTTGGCTTGGTTACAAAAGAAATATCATATGTGGGAAAAATTGAATTCAAAAGGCCAAGCATAGATGAACATTCTTTCTATTTACACAACTTCCTCCAAATTCTCTTTATCAACCCTTGGTGATATACAAGTAGTAATTTGATCTTGACAACTTTTTCTATTTATTGTATTTTTCTCTTTTTTCTTTCTTTTTTTCTTTTCTTTTTCTTTTTCTTTTCTTTCTCTTTTTCTTGTTGTCAAGATCAATTTTCAAATTCCACCACTACTTGACATACAATACCTCCCTTTTCTCCCCAACTTATTCAAAATAATACCCTAATTGAATGTTCCATTATCAATAGGCAAGGGACAAATATACATGATGGTTAAAGGTTCAAAATGAAAGTAAAAATATCAGAATCCAATAGTGATTTAACTATGAACTAGATTTTGAAAAACTTGGGCAAATTCATTAAGCATTGTGCTTATGAATATTGACAGTTCATAGTTAAGGATTCTGATTCATTAGGCTCAAATGGGGTTATCAAATACTCACCTCTCACTGGGTAGGCTTTTTGTGGTCAAGTGTTTCTTCTCATTTTCAAAAGAATGCCTTGATCATTTCTGTGCTTTCATATAATTAAAACAATTTTTCAGATTTAACATAAAACAACCGAGTTAGACAAAAATACCAGTCTCCTGCATATATACATAGAACTTGAGGATTCCTCTAATTTAGGTTTGTTCTAAGCGGTTCACAGAATAAACATATTAATAAAGAAAACTGTATGGTATAACCTTTGTATAAAGTACATATTCACGCTTCAAATTTAATCCTAGAAAAACAGGAAACATGTACCTTGTCTTTGAACAAATCAATCAATTTTCTATCATTACCATACATCCGTGGCTGAATCATTCAGCTTTGGATCAAGCAGCATTTGAGAAGCTTTGATTTTACTAATGATCCATGGTGAAAGCAGAATTTTTGAACATTAAAGCATATTTATGTAAATAACAGCCACTATAATTATAACTCAAAAGCCAAATAATAAAAGAGTGATAATACAAATAACATTAAACAGAGTACAAAAATAAATAACTTAAACACCACAATTGTCTAGAAAGTACAAAGAAAACATAAAAACATAAGTCAGCAAAAGCTTTAAAAGGAAGCGACTCATGGAGTATGGGCATCGTCCTCCTCAGTGTCTTCACTTCCATCACCATCATCATCATCATCATCATCATGTCCTCCAGCAGCTGCACTACTGCCACCCCTCTCTGAGTAAAAAGGCATGTCCTCAAGATATGCAACATAGGAACGAAAAGCCTCTAGAGTCATCACATGTTGAGCAGGATCTGATGGGAGTCCCCACAACAGCTGCAATTTATATAAAGACTCCTGGATTCCCAGCTGACCTCGGTGGTTTGCTTCCAGAGCATCCCATGTGTAGGAGGATCTAGCTCTGTCTGAAAATTGTGGGCCACGTGGTGCAGGTGGGGCTTGGGGAGGTGGTTGTTGTGCTCTGGGTGCTCTCTTGCCTATGCAGTGCCTCCCAATATAATCATCAGTGATTGGATTTTTAATAGTTTCATGGATCTGGAGAGGGATCACTATGCGTGCATCCCGGCAGAGACCCATAATTAGACCCGGGAATGCAAGAAGGCACATTTTCTTAGTTCGTGGCTTAATTCCACTCTCCACCACTATTCTCAGCTCATGTGCAATCACCCGTGCGACATCCACTTGTTTGTTTGTGAGGATGTAGTAAAGCAACGGGGTGACATCTAAAGTAGTGGAGGAGGTGTGAGTCTTGGGTCGGATGTTATGGACGATGAGATGAAATATGACTTAGGCTGGTGTGGTGAGATTGTTTTTTATGGCTTTGGTTGGTTGGCCGGAGGAGTTGAGCTCATAAAATTTCCCAGGTTGGAAGATGGTTTGGGCAATATGATTGTGATTCCAATTTCCTCTGTTTTGGTGCTTATGGAAGGCACACAATTCATCTTGGTCCAGCTAGAGGGGGGTTCTGGAGGTACTCATTGATGGCTTCGCGGTCGAATCTAATGACATGACCGCGAACCATGGTCTGATAGGAGAACTCCTCCTCAGGGTCAACAGGGATGGCATTGGCGTAAAACTCCCTAATAATGTCATAGTTAAGGTTGGTGGGAGGGTTGGCCAAAATTCCCCAATTTCGGGAATTGATCAAGTGCGCGATCTCCCAGTATATGTCATGCTCATTTATGATGAATTGCCTCTCTGGCCAGAATGTTCTTCTGAGCAGGTCTGAGTACCTGTGCTGGTTTCGGAGGCTTAGGAATCGAGACTCATCATAGGCCTCTTGTGGCCTTGCACTAGATGAACCGGTCTCCACTCGCGGTCGTTTTCCAGCTGCTTTTGGTGCCATCTACAAAAGAAAATAACACAGAAAAGAAGGTGTTCATGAAAATTGTATGCTTATGATTCTATTTCATCTACCCAACATTGAATGTTTAAAATGAAATAAAATGTAACACAAAACTTAACCCTAAATTGGAAGTTTAAAACTTAAACCCTAAGTCACATACAATCCTACCATTTTGAAGAAGAAATGAAAAAAGAGAAAAACAGAAATCGTACCTTGTTTGATTGCGAAAATGGGAAGAATTGCAAGCAAAAGATACAAAGTTAATGGACAATGGAAGGATTTGTGTTAATGGGTATGTGACAAAAAATTTTAGGGTTGTTTTTGTGAAAAGTGAAGGTTTTGGTAAGAGAGTAGAAACTGCCAGGTTTTGGTACGTTTTTGGGTAAGAGAAGTGGAATGAGTGGTAGGGGGAAGTAAAGGATGGGTGAGTGGCTTTGAAAACTGTACCTGACAAAATTCGAAAACTTCGCTCTGCTAAGTTACTTTGCTCTGCGAAGCTCAGCTTCTGAAGCTCAGACTCTGAACCTTAGACTCTGAAGCTTCGCAGTGCGATGACAACTTTGCTCTGTGAACTTATCAGACTCTGTAATATTCGCAGTGCGAAGGGAACTTGGCTCTGCGAACATGACAAGTTTTGGTATTTTCATAAATGCAACTTTTCAACAGATTTGTCATTTTTATCTTCACCTATGGTTTCTAAAAAGTAGTAATAAAGCATAAATACTTACAAAATTGGGTTGCCTCCCAACAAGCGCTTGTTTTACGTCGTTAGCTCGACGCCTTTTTCGTTAGGGTGGCCAAAATGAGACAGACAACACATCCTCTTTTGTATTCCTTTGCTTTGGGAGAAATTCCATAAACTTGAAAGAGAGCTGATGTGGAGTCCATATCCTCCCAGACTTTTGTTTGCTGAACAAGGAACATATGTGGTCTATTACACAATTAATTTCTGCCTTGCTCACTTTCATCCCCTTCTTTTCATAAATTTCTTCCTTGTTAAGAAACTGTTCCTTTTTCTCTATATCCATCACTTCTTCATTATCAACAGTTTTGGCCTCTTCAGAATCTGACCACTTTTTAGGAAATTCTATTTTGTGTGGTATCTCTATTTCTTCCACTAATTTCCTTATACCGCATCCTTTAAACATTATCTCTTCCTCACTTTCATCAACATCTTCTTCAACAATCTCTCCGAATTCAAAAGTGGATTGATTGTTGGTCTGAACATCCATGATTCTAGGTGGAAAATCTAATTGAACTTGCAAAATTTCCAATTGGCTTGATAAACTCTTCAATCTTTGGTTGGTATTTTGCATGTTGATCATGGATTGTTGTATGAACATATTCAAAATAATTTCCAGTGTTGACATTTGTTCAACTTCAGAAGGATATTGTTGATACTGTTGATAAGATTCATACTCAAATGGAGTATAGAAGTTGATATAATCATGATCAGCCATGATTTCGTTTATGTGCAGAATCTGAAACAAGTATAACTAACAAGAAACTTTTCTTTGTATAACAAAGAGGGTTAATGCAAACAAAATTTTACAATGTACAAAAGAACAAAAAATATTAACAAGATATATATACAAATACTCAAAACAATACAAATTGTTGCGATGCTTAAAATATCTAAACACCAGTCCCCGGCAGCGGCGCCATTTTGATGTTGAGTCAAAAGTAAGTATTTTTTTATATCGTCTCCACAGGGACTAGTGCGATACCGTAAGCCATTCAACAATTGTTATCATTTTGAGTTCGGGTTTATAAGTTATTTGTTATAAACTATTGGAATTTAAAAGCGATAATAAAGGCGACAAGTAATAGGACGTAAAAGCATTGGGATCGGAGTTCGTCAATCTAGCCTCGAATATATTCTAATGATCATGCATATGGATTCTAGCTTTTTAGCGAAATTATCACGTATCACTCGACAACATCATTCGTGTCCAAATGACGTCGTGAGATCGATCGTATCGTTTAATCGACGATTTCCCAATCTATTAAACAATACGAAAGCTTTACGTTCCGACACTTTGTGTGATAATCAAAACCCAATTCCATGTCTAGAATTTCTTATTTTGATAGAAAATTATTCTAAACCTAGATTCAAAAGTATTGTCAATAACAATTAAATCAAGCATAAGAATGAAAAGCAAGAACAACTTCAATATCACATAAGTTACTAGAGTCATATATTTGCAATATCAAAAGATTACATCTAAAATATATTGAGTACCTACAAGGGAAGGTTAGTTGGTCACTGTCATGACAACCATACAAAAGTGGAAAGAAAGATGAAGATCCAAAGTTAAGTCTTGAATTTCCAAAGTCTTAGTTAATCCCCACTTCAATCACTCTTGCTCCATGAAGATCACCTCTTTTAATCTTATTTTCTGTCTAAAACTATAACCTAAAATATTACTAAACTGTAATAATAATATCTCTAAACATTCAGCTTTTGAACCTATTTATAAGTGTTATGTTATTCAGGACTTTGCTCTGCGAAGTCATACTTCGCTTTGCGAAGTCCTTTCTTCACTACTGGGTTTCTGCCACCTCAGCCTTGAACAGTTCAAACCGCCCTACTTCGCTCTGCGAAGTAATACTTTGCTCTACGAAGGTTTCTGCCACTTCAGCTTCTGAACTTTTGAGTCTGGAGCTTCAGAAGCTACTTCGCTCTGCGACCACACTTTGCTCTGCGAAATTGCTCAGACTCTGACCTTCAGACGCTTATCTGCAGAGTCTGATCTTTAAGTCCAAGGAAATAGCATGTACCTACAAAAATGGTTGGGATTAGGTCTAAAAAGCATGAAATGATATTTATCTTTTCTTTCAGATCTTTTACCAAGATAACTTGTAAAACAAATAAGAAAAGTGCCTAAAATAAATATGTTTTATAACTAGTTTCTGACTCTTATCAAACACTCCATTCCAAATATGGGAAAAATTATTGTATATTTTATAAAAAAAAACTAAGAATTACTACAAAGATGAAAGCTGAATCAGGTATATGCACTACTCTGGTTTTGTCATAGATTCCTGTTTCATTCTATATAAAATTGTTTGACAGGTGTCAGTGCCAATAATAAAATGATAAAAAAAGAATATATTTTGAACAGATTTAATTTGATTTGTTCAAAAAAAAGATTGCATACACCAACATTTTATAACTTTTTTACGTTCTATCAAATCATTGAATGTATTAGCAAAAAAATAAAAGAAAATCATAGAATGATAACACTTTTAAAGTTAATTACTAACATAACTCTAGACATACATACTTGTCATTGGAAAAATATTTATCCGAGAGTGTGTTATTTGAATGACATCATTAAATAAAATATATTAATTAGATTAATTACTTATTTATGGTGAATATTTTTTGGTGAAATGTAATTAAAACCTATATTTTGAGTCGTCAAACATGAATATTTTTCTATAATTTTGGCTTGAAGGAGTATGATGAATAGGATCAGGGCCGTTCTTGTGAAATTGGAGACCCGACTCTTATAGTAAAGATAGGCCCCTAATAAAAAAAATACAATTTTTTTAAAAGAGCAAAAAAAAACTTTATAATGTTTGTTTCATTTTATGTTTTGAGAGAATATTTATAATGTTTGTTGTTAGAGTTTTGTTATTTTATTCGACAAATATGAGCCAAAAATTACAAGTGCTCTAAAAAAAGAAAAAAATTATATTGTATTTTTATTTGTAAACATGTAGGAAATAAAAAATTAAATATAAATAGAACAAAAGTTTAGAATCTTAAGAGTTTAACCAGTGGCCCCAAGGATACCACGACCAAGCTTTACCACTACACCATCACTTCAAATTTGAAAATATGACACGCGGGTAGTATATATTCATAAGGTTTGTCTAACATGTGCATCATTGCACATGTTAAAGCAACTAAAAGTGGAAACTTTTTATTGAAAAATAACAATTATTTATTAAAAAGATATATATTTAATATTAAATGCATAGATTCCAATACAAACTTACCTTTTTAAACTTTTTAACATGTGCAAATTTGCACATGATAGAAAAACTCATATTCATATTATACTTGCATTATATACAAAAAAAAAAAAAAATGTGTCTCCCAAATTTTGGAGGTCAGCTATATAGAGTTGTTTACACCTCCCCAAGAATGGATAGAGCTGTTTGCACCTCCCCAAGTATGGATAGTATAATCAATATCAGATAGTGTGTTTAATACCAACTAGCTAGGTTTCTATGAACACATTACTCTTACTTGCATATTTGTATTACATCACACACACCTTAGAAATATTATGGTCATGCATGTTTTGTAAAATAACTATATATATATATATATATATATATATATATATATATATATATATATAAGAAATGAAAAGATAAATATTTGATTCCGAATGGTTCCTTCCCTTTGGGAAGAATAGTGACAGTATTTCACATACAAAAAGGACAAATTTAAAATGAAGATAAAACAAAGTTTAAATTATGAAGACAACAAAAAAAAGGAAGATATATACACCAAACTAATTACCTTCCCATGGTTTTTGGGATTGGTTTTCTTGATAATCGGAGTTGGAAGAGTTCATGCAACTTCCTATACCAGCAATGGTGAGGATATCACTCTCAGAGAGTGGTCTAAGACCCAAGAAATCTCTTGTAAATGCATTGTTTTCTCCGGCACCGGCACCGCCATCATCATTGGTGGTTGTTTTTGCAATATCATTATTACCTTCATGATTAATACTATGATCTTGATTTGAATGAAGAATATTTCCAGCAAAAGTATCCTCAAAAGAAGTTCCATGAAATCCAGAAGAAGAGAAAGAGTTGTTTATCATTTGGTCTTCGCATGAGGACAAATTCAAACTAAAATTACCATTTGAGCTTATCATGTTGTTGGTGGCAGAGTCAACAATAGACACGTGACCCTGTTGGTGGGTCCCACTCATCATGGACTGTGATGAGCTGGTTGCACCCATCTGTGCTGCTTTCTGTAACAATGCTGTAGCTGACATGTGAGGTGAAGCTGCAGATGATGGTTGGTAGGATGGAAGTGTAGGACCATTTCTAGGGTTAGGGTTTTCATAAAGGTGTAGATCTTGATCCAACCTTGAATAGTTTGAAGAGAGGTCAATGGTGGATTGACAAAGCCAAGAGGGTATTTGTACTTCTTGTTCTGGCCTTAACATGTTGAAACTTTGATGCTCTTTCTTCAATGTGAAGCCTTGGATATTGTTCATGTTGTGGTGAGAATTTGGCTGTACAGGTTGAGGAATTACGGTTCTTGAACTCTCCTCAGCTAATGCATCACAGAAGGCTCTGTGAGTTATGAAACTGTCCCTCCTGAAAATCATATAATATATAAACAAACACAAAAATACAAAAGTGAACAATGTTACTAAAATGCTATAACAGTCAAGAAATATTCTCTCTCTCATTTTCTGTTTCACAAATCATTTTTTTAGTCTTCCTTAAGACTTGAGAGTACTAAGTTCATGTTGGGATAAATGTGAATTTTCCGGTGTTAGTATGATTTTGTTGAAACTCTGAAGTATAACTTTTGTCAAAATTATGACGATTCTAAGAAATTCACCATCGATCTAAGCATGCACTAACAACTAGAGAGATAGTACATTAAAAAAATTCAATCTTCCATTCTAAAAATTTCCACTTTCTTTCAAAAATGTTTGATTTTATCTAGCCAGGTTCCTACCGCTGGATCAATGTATTGAACTCTTTTGACATGTTCAGTATACTATTAGGTTAGTTATTATATTTATAGTTATACCTTGAGAAGAGGGTTCCACAGTCACATCTGTATTCTCTTGTGCCACAGGTTTTGGAGTGAGCTTTCCAGTCTGATTGAACTGCATACTTCTTAGAGCATTTGTCACATTTCCACTTCTTCTCACCGTGCTTTCTGCAGAAGTGCTTCTTGATACCAGTTAGGTCCCCCAAAGCTCTTGATGGGTCATGGTGCACACAAGTTGGTTCTGGACACACATACACTTTCTTCCTTATCTCATTGCTTGTTCTTTGCTTCAACTTCCATGGCAAATTGTGTCCTCTTTTATGAAGTTGAAGATTCTGATCTCTTTGAAATCCTTTGTTACAGATCTCACAAATGAATCTATTTGTTGCCATAAGTGTCTTTGGTGACAAAGCTATAACTTCAGCTTGTGGGTCTAAAATGAATAATAAAAAAAAAACAAACACAAAACAAAAAGAAATCCAATTTAGATAAACAAAATAAGAATGCGCGCATGTTTGGATTCACGATGAGTTTGATAAAATTATGGTCGTCACCGTGAGTTTGCAGAAGCTACGCTCTTGAGCTCCAACAAAATCACGGTGGTAACTTTGTCAAATCTACCATGATTCCAAACAAGCATAACATGTTAAATATATACACCTATAGTTCTAAATTGCCATTTGCATCCGCAATTGCAGCAGCAATACACCGGTTTAGTTAGAGGTCATTGCAGTGGCATCACAACTGCGATTGCGGCTATATCGACCATATTTGCCTCCATATTTTTCCACAATATCATGGCTCATAGCATAATCATAACCGTGACTATAACCGCAATTTATAACAATTAAGATGAAAACAAAAGATGGTAGAACTTAATTAAGAAAATGAACCTGGATTGCCAGGAAGGTTTCTTCTTTTTTTAGCTGGAGTCTCGTCATGAGTTTGAGTTTGTGATGAAGCAAAGTATTGCCGAGAGAATTTGGCATCAACTTCAGTTCTGTTTCCTGAAGAATTAGCACTAGCTTCACCAGATGCAGAAGTCAAATTAGACATGTTTTCCTCAACTTGTTCTTGTTGAGACATAAAACCTTATTATGTTTTTTTTCTTATGTTTGAAGTTTTTTGAATCCTAAGACTGTTATAACATGTTCCATGGATCTAATGTTTCTTCTTATATTACAAGTCTTGCTTTTTTCTGGGATCTGCAGACAAGTCTAACCCAAAACAAAAAAGGAAAAAAAGTGGACTTTATCACAGACAAAACCATTGAGTAGTGAGAGAATGAACAGAACAAATTGATATAAAATTCATGAATAGTTTTTGAAATAATTGTTCTGGTAGATAAAACAAAAATGAAAAAAATAAGTAGAGAGAGAGAGAGAGTTTTTTTTTTCTCAGTGATGGACACACTAGCTAGTAATAATAGTATGAACAAAAATAGAGACCAAATTGTTCAAAGTTGAAACTCAGAGAGAGAGAGAGATATGAGAAAAATGAATCTTGGTCTCTCTGTGTGTGTATATGTCCAAAAGAACAATAGTGGAAACCAGAAAGGCAAGAGGAACCCTACTGTATAAGTCTCTGACTTGCTGTTTCTGTCTTTTTCTTTGTTTCTCTTTCTTAAAATCAGAAAAATAGTTTCTTTTTTCCATTATATTTTGCTTTTAAGTGAACTCAAATTTTTGGCCATAATAAACTTTTGTGTATAATACACACACTCCTTCCTTTCATTTCTGTTGTAAAGTAATAGGGAAGAAAAAGCAAGCATGTAAAAAGAGGGTATCATTTGTGTATGTAGATAGATATGTAGATCCATAGGCATATAGAAAGAGTGAGAATGATAGGTTGGTTCACTTTATTATGTATAATAATAATTAACATCATGATTCATGGATAGCTTTCTACCATTTACAGTTACATGATTGATCCATTGATTAACTGGCATGTCTAAAAGCATATGCCTCTTAATTATTTTTTACTCATCACTATTATCATCATCATGCAGTTATTCTTTTCCATCCTTCATTCATTTCGTTATCATTGTTACAATTGACTACTAAAAAGATACGGTTGAAATTAGTGACATTTTTGCATGGTTACACACTTACATTACATGAATTGAAGTCTTAAAGTTAACTAGTTTTATCTAACATGTACAAGTAAAATGGTCTTACATTATGTATAAATGTCTTTTTTATCATACGGTCAATAAATCATATCATATTTAATTTATTTAATGATAAAATTTATTCCATTGATAAAAAAAAAAACTAATTTATACAAGATGCAAGATTGATTTATCTCAGCTAGTACCATAGAATTGATCAAGTTAACAATACACATTCGAGCTAAAGGTTGGAGGACTTCAATTCAAATCCACGAGAAATTGAAAATATTGACACATCAACTTGTAACTACCATTTTTTTTCTTGATATTAAATTACACAGATATTTGTTGGGGATGTCGTTTTCAATTTGTCACGGTCACCGTATATTAGATTCCTAAACTGATTATGTTAATAATTTAGTTAGTTAATTAAAATAGTTTGATGTTAGTTCAATTTGGTTAATTTAGTTATCTAACTTAATCTTCCTTCATCTCAATATAAGTACCTTCTTTTGTATCATTCCCTTCATCGATTATTCTTTTTAAGCAGAAATTGGAGGTGCAAAAACATTGTTATATCTTATTGGCATTCCAACTACGTTCGTAGCTCAACAATCATTTGCAGAACTCTCAATAAATATAGAGACCAACCCAAACAAAGTCAAGAGACGACATCAGAGATTGTTCGCTTGGGAAGAAGAGCAGGTGTAGAGGGTGTTTCTTTGTTAGATAACATTTTTTTTTTTTGCAGTAAATCCATTCTGGATAAATGGATTTGGAAACATGATCCTCATGTTGGCTACTATGTAAAAGGTGTTTATAGTATTCTCAATCAGAATGAGGAATTGGATAACGATTTTCATAACTACGTAATTTGGAACATATTAGTGCATCTCAAAGTTTTGTTTTTTGCTTGAAGACTTATTAATAAATGGATCCCACTAATGATAATTTGATTCGCCGTGGAGTATTTATGGGTTCGTTGATATGTTCAGGTGGTTGTGGAAAAGAGAACTCAATTAATCATCTTTTGTTGGAGTGTAATTTTTACGACAGTATTTCAATATTTGGCGTCTTCTTTTTCGGTAGTTAGGAGTTTCCACAGTTCATCCTCACACATTGCAATTTGGTGGCGCACATGTGTTCAGGAAGGAGACATGTTTCTGTTTTCAAGTTATCTGGCTAACATGTATTTGGATTATTTAGAAAGAGTAGAATTCAAGAATTTTTTTGTCAACTTTCTTTGGAGTAGTATCGGATCAAACTTCATTCGTGATGGTGGCTGAAAGGTTACAAACCATCTTTTATGTTTGATTTTCATTCTTGGTGGTATAACACCCGTCACTTTATATAGGATATGCCATTATGCAGTGATGTTTTTGGCCTTCCTTTCAAATTTTGGCTTTGTTTTTTTGCAACTTGGCTTTGATCTCTTCTAAGCACACATTGGGCTTGGTAGGGATTTTTTAATTGATCTCTCATTTAGCTTCTTAAAAAAAACTAAATAATTGAAATATTAAACTGTTTTTTATAACTCGTTATTTTATTCAAATGCATAATAATAATTTTTCAAGTTTGATTAAGTTGCATTGACAATTAAAATTATATGCCTTTTGTTTATATAAAATTTAAATATTTCATAAACTAATTGAAAATATTGTTGGAAAATTCGAAGTTCTATTAACGAATCGTATTGCACAATATTAAGTTGAAAATATTACATAAACTAAAAATATTGTTTGAAATACGAAATTATATTAATTAATCGTATTGCAAAGTAACAATTTGAAAATATATAAAAACACATTTTTATATAGGAAACAGCCAACATTATACACCCATAATAACAGATCTAAAGAACTTCTTATCGAAAACAAGAATAATATATATATATATATATATATATATATATATATATATATATATATATATATATATATATATATATACAGGGCCGTTCCTACGTAATTGGAGGCCCGGCTCTCATGCAAAAAATAGGCCCTTAATAAAATAAAAATATAATTTTTCTTAAAAGAGCAATTATCGATTTAAATTGAATATAAGATCCGTAAAGATAAAAAAAAGTAATTATTGTAACTAACACAGAAAAAATCAATATTCTAATCAATAATATAAAAATACAATTTCAAACGAATATCTTTATCAATCTTCTATGTTGTTATTTTCCTTAATTTGTACAAAGGCAAAAATAAAAGGTTTATAATGTTTTTTTTAGAATAATTATAATATTTGTTCTTTCAAGTTAAAAATTATAATATTTGTTGTTAGTTCTTTACTATTTTATACGATATTTGGTTCTTAGCTTCTTGGCTACAACCTCTTTCGCTTAAAAAAAAAATACGATAAGTATGGGCAAAAAATTATAAAAAGTGTTCTAACAAAAATAAGAAAAAAAATATTGTGCTTTTATTTATAAATATATAATCCAATATATTAAGGAGAATTTGGTTGAATTGGAGATAAGATTGAGGAGCTTCAAATCCATAATAAATTATGTCCAGATTAAAAAGCTCTCTCATACTAAAAAAAAATTAAAGAAGAAAAAAGGAAAAAAAAATTAAAAGAAAAACATAAAAAAGGAAAAAAAAAATAATTGAAGAAAGACATGAATTTTGTGTGTTGAACCCAGGACCTAGGCATAACAGCTCGCGGTACAACTAGGCCATGTCAACATGTTTGATATTTATATCACGCTATTTATATATATATATATATATATATATATATATATATATATATATATATATATATATATATATATATAATATTTACATGCAGTATATATATAAAATAATATTTGGGCCCCCAAATTTTGGAGGCCCAGCTCAGTAGAGCTGTTTGCACCCCTAAGGGCCGGCCATGTATATATATAACAAACACACAATCAACTAGAAAGAAACGAAGGTTGAATCCTAGTGGTCTAAGTTTCACATGTAGGTGTCACTACAAGAAATCTGGAAATTTGTCAGGGGCGGATTCCCTGAGAAATTGCGCCAAAGCCCTGAGAAAATACAATTTGCCAAGGCTTATATGAGTGGCAGGAACACCCGCAAATACAGTCATCGCAAATGGTAATGTCAGGGCTTTAACTCCTGGCAAATTTGCGAGGGGCTACCCCTGTCAGCCCCTGACAACCCTTGGCAACATGTCTGACTCAACTGTCTGCTTTTCTGACGCACTGCAACTCTAACGCACTGTCACATCAGTGCAGTGTGACCCAAAACAATGACATGAGCTTTGCGATGGGTATGTCCCTGTGAAAATGCATAATATATTTTTAAAAAAAATGTTTTTTAACTGTTTTTTAATTTAAATTATTTTAAAAATAAAAATAATTACATTTAATTATCAAAAATATTTTAAAAAACGTTTTTAAATTCTTTATTTTATCTCACTGTTTTAAAATTATTTTAAAAATAAAAATCATTTAAAATAATTTTAAAAAACATTTTAAATTTTTTTTATTTCAATGTTTTAAAATTGTTTTAAATTAAAAATCATTTAAAATAATTTTAAAAAAAGTTTTTAAATTGTTTTTTCATTTCATTATTTTAAAAATAAAAATCTGGTAAAATAGTTTTAAACGTTTTTTTTGTACTAACTAAAATAAATTGCGTGGAATTTTTTTACGCGCGAAACTATTTTTAATAAATAAAATTTTTTACGTGCGAAATTTTTTTATACTAACTAAAATAAATTGCACAAAATTTCTTTACGAGCGAAACTGTTTTTAATAAAAAAAAAATTACGTGCGAATTTTTTTTGCCTGCGACACTATTTTTAATAACGAAATTTTTTTACGCACAAAATTTGTTTACTCGCGAAATTTCTTTACGCATTACTAAATTGTGTATACTTTTTTATTTATTGAAAATGTAGTTATTCTAAAACAATTTTAATTTAAAAACTAAAAAAAAAGATTTTTTAACCTTATTCCAAAACACTTTTTTCTAAATTAAAAAAATAGTCTTCAAAAAACATCAGTTTTATTTAAATTAATTTTTTTATTCTAATTACTTATAAAACAGTTTTAATTCTTTTTAATCATTAAGAAAATTGTTATACTAGAACATAAACGGTTTTAAATTGAGGTTATTTTAAAAAAAAATATTTGAAAAAATTTATTACACTAGAAAATAAACAGTTTAAAATTTTAAAAAATATGAAAAAACAGTTTTAATATTTTGAAAAAAAAACAGTTTTAAAATACGGTTTTAAATTACAAAAAAAAAACTATATACACTATTTATTGAAACCTAATGTTATTATTAAAAAAAATCCTAATATAAGACTATATTTATTTTCCAATATAATATATTTAACAAATCTAAAAAAATACTTATATTTAACAGATATAGACAAAAAAAACATATATTCAACATAAGCATTTTCATTATTAAACAAAACAACATACATACTCCACATATATTCTACATATAAATAATAATAGTCCATAAACATCATATATTATTCAACAATAAACATAATCATCATCACAAAAAATCAAAGACATACAAAAATATAATAACCTAAAAACAAAATTTCTATTCATTTTTTTTACATGTGCAACACAACACAATTATATTGTTCTTGAGCAGCATGCATAACATTACAAAATATTCAGAAAAAAAATATACTAACCTGTAAAAGAGCAACAAAAGACAGATCTACGAGCAAGCTTCACAGGTGGCGGAATTACTTTGGCAAATGAGATTGAACAAACTGTTGTAGAAAACAACAAAGAAAATAAGTAAATAAATAAGTAGAATAATATTGTAAAAATAATACAATAATAAGTGAAAGAAGTTTTAACCACAAAATTAGAAAACTAGAAGATGAATGTTTGTTGGGGAGAAAGAAGAAATGAGAAAGAAGAAATTATTTTGTAAGTCTGAGAAATGGAGAAAGAGGAGGACGCAAGGCCTATATAGACTTAAGGGAAGCCAGAGCTTATACGAGGGGCAGGCCCTGTCAAATTGCAAGTGTCGGGTCAAACAGACATGTGCACAGGTGAAGCAGCTTTTGTACAGACAATGCCAGGGCTTTTACGTGGGATATCCCTTGGCAAATTGCCATGCCAGAAAAACGGTCAAAATTGCAGCTTTTGCAGGAGAATGGTCATTTCGAAATCAGCTTTACCATTTGCGAGGGGCAGGCCCTCAGAAATCTCCTGTCATACGCTGACAGATTTTTGAATTTGCAGTGCATTTTGAATTTCAGTTTTCCGCCTTAAATAATTTGAGGGCTTATGCGAGGGGGTTGGCCCTGTAACTGTTGCTTTCAAAATTTTGCAATTTTCTAGGGGTTTCCCTGGCTTTACTCTTGGCAAATTTCCCAGGGGTTCATGCTCCTGGCATAAGGCCCTGGCTAATAGCAGTATTTCTTGTAGTGTGTGTTGCCCAAAAATTTGGGTTTAACATTGGCAGTAACTCCATTGAATGTGAGATCTATGTTGAGATAAAATTCCTTTTTTAGTTTTAAAGATGATAAATATATTTAAATTATTTATAATAAGTTATTATCTAACATGTGCCATTAACTGACTCAAATATAAGGCAGAACAAGAATCAATTTGCTGAAAGACACCCAGCGTCTGAAAGACACACAGCGTCTGAAAGACACTCAGCGTCTGAAAGACACACAGCGTCTGATGAACATTGCTTCTGAAGAACTGCTTCTGATGAACAGTGCTTCTGAGAACTGCGTCTGATGAACAGTGCTTCTAAACTAACTGCTTCTGATGAACAGTGCTTCTAAAAGAACTGCTTCTGATGAACTGCGTCTGATGAACAGCTTTTGATGAACAGCTTCTGAAGATTCAGAGTCTGAAATCTGAAGTTTAAAGGAACCTCAAAGATTTTCATTGTGAGGGGGAGCTAAAAATTCAGACTTCTTTGACAGAAAAGTTATTAACAAATTCTGATTATTTTGTCTAACTTATGTTTTTGAGTGTCTCATTTAGAATAGGAAAAGTATTCAAAAGGAACTCTTTCTACAAAGCTATCAGTTGATGTTCAGTCATATATTTTTTCTTGATTATGGATTTTAAGGCACCAAGTGAAAATCAAGAAACACACTATATTGGAACATAATTACAATGGTGTTGCTTTGACAAAAGCAGACAACTTCTATACAAATAAATGCAATACAAAGGAGGAAACATGGTTTTTGCTTGCCCACAAAACTGCCAATTATCAAATCAAGTAAGAAAGCCAGTACAAACAATATGTACGTTTTGACTGCAAATAAGGATTGAAGAATAGAGAGGTATACAAGTGTAAAAACAGTTTGAAATACAGTTGTAACCTACATCAGTTAAAACTTCGCCAAGTTGATTTAAACTGCACCACACGCGGGAACAATGGAAAGAGAAAATTGAAGAAGTTATATATAGTAGTTACACGTAAGAAAGGGAGCGTATGGTGAACAATTGCAAATCATAATCTGCCTATAAATAGCAGGCTCATGGCAAGACAACAACTCACTGATTTTTGAAGAAGCTGAAAGCAAAATACTCATACATTCAAAGCTCTCTTTTATTCTTCAATTTTAAGTTTACTAAAATTGCTCTTTTGTTTTGAGCTCTATTTAGTATAACACATATTTTTATTCTGTCCAAGAAAGATTTTGTTTCTTATTGGATTGTAATAGAAAAGGCTTGTTGAAAACAAGTGTGTAAACTTAAACTGTGTAAAGAAAGATCAGGAAGATCAAGACAAAAGAGGAGTTGTGGTTAAGTTATAACACAACTACCTAGTGGATAATCTCACATACGTGTGGGGACTGGAAGTAGCCAAGTTTGGTTGAACCAGGATAACTCTCTGTGTTATTTCTTTCATCTCTTTTATTTGTCTCAATTTGCAGACACTCATCACACGTGATTATTATTATTAGTATCTTTCATTTACTAACCATCTTTAATCACCAGCTTGAATTTTTCTTAAAAAGGGTAATTTTTAAAAGTTCACTATTCAAACCCCCCTTTCTTGTGAAAATATTTTACTTCAATTGGTATCAGAGCTTGACTCTGAGACCTTAGCACTTAACAGTGTAAGAGAAAAAGATTCAGAAAAGCAGAAAAAATGTCTAAAGTAAATTTCATGTCTGAAGGAGGTTCAGTCACACGACCACCTCTCTTTGAAGGGGCTGATTACTACTTTTGGAAAAGCAAAATGGAACTGTTCTTACAATCACAAGATAATCATATGTGGTCAATAGTTGAAAATGGAAACTATATTCCATAATATGATGATTTAAACATCAAAAAACAAGATTGGTCAGAAGAGGAAGGTAAACGTATTTTATTAAATTCTAAAGCTAAATTGTTTCTAACCATGGCTTTAAGCAGGGAAGAATATGATAGAACACAGGAATGTAAAACTGCCAAAGAAATCTGGGATACCTTAAAAACTCATCATGAAGGAACCAGTCATGTGAAAGAAACAAGAATATATATAGGGGTAAGAAAATTCGAATTATTTGAAATGAAAGAAACCGAAACCATAGATGAAATGTATGGAAGGTTTACTATCATTTTGAATGAATTACGATCTCTTGAAAATAATTTTACTTCTCATGAAAGAGTAAGGAAAATTCTAAGATGTCTTCCAAAATCATGGAGACATATTGTAACTGCTATAACAGAAGCAAAAGATATGACAAAACTCAGATTAGAAGATCTAATTGGATCTTTAAAAGCTCATGAAGTCCTGTTACAAGAGGACAAATCCTCAAACAAAGGCAAAATGATTGCCTTAAAAACCAATCAAGAATCACAGAATCAGGAAAAAGAAATAATTTCTGATAGTCAGCAGCAAGAGATTAATGATTGGACCGTAGATCTCACCATTTAGGCCTTGAGATCCTAAAGACAAGGGTTTGAACCCTTGGAGTAAGACTGGGCGCCCTCCAGGAGGGTGCAGGGCCCACTTAACAGTCATAAATAACCCTAGGTGACATCCCTAAAGGACACCCTCTAGGGGCGCCCTCAGCAGCTTACGAGGGCGCCCTAGTCATGGTTTTGGCTCTTTACGATTTGGGCCCAAAACCATGGCCGGATAGGCTCAAGTCGAGGCTACAAATAGTAACCTTGGGATCATTCCCAAGGCATGACCTAAACAGACTCTGAAACCCTAGTTTTCATACATTGTACTCACAGACAGTACAGTTGGCGCCCACCGTGGGGCTACAGTAAAATTAACCTAGCCACCATCTCTGAAAGAAAGGCAGTCGATCCACGGCCTCTAAAAAATCACCAGAACGCCGTGAATCCACCGTGTTTCTCGGGAGCAACCCTAGAACTTCCGAATCCGCCGCGATTCAACCCTAAATCTGTCCCTAACTCTAATCAAACGGTCAACCTGTTCTTTGTTCAAAAAACCAATCCTCTCCCTGAGATTCGCGATCCTAACCGCTAATCTTCAACCACCAATCTTAATCTTCATAACCGACCCAAACGACCATCATCGTCGCCATTGATGGCGGACCCGGCGGTCTTGGAAGCTTTACAACAACAAATCCAGCAGCTTCGCGACCACAACGAAGCTCTGCAAGCAACAATGGAGACAATCCAGCAACAACAACACGCTGAGGGGAACGGGTCCCAGCAGGACGAGTCGATAGATCCAGATCCACAACCACTTTCCGCTGAAGTTTGGAATGCGCCGGTCCCGGAAAACTTCAAGTCACCCTCTCTTTCGTCTTTCGACAGAAAGAGTGATCTAGTGGAGCACATAACAGCTTTCAGCACCCAGATGGCCATCATCGGCGCTGCTGACTCCCTCAAATGTAAGCTGTTGGCAGGGACCTTCAAAGATGCCGCCCTCAGGTGGTACATGAACTTGCCCCGTTTCTCAGTCGTCAGTTACCAAGACATGACGCGCAAATTAACACACCAGTTTTCGGCTAGTCGCCACTGCAAGGTGTCATCTACCAGCCTCTTCAACATCCGCCAAGGGTCGAATGAGACCCTCCGTGAATATCTTGCAAGATACAACGACGCCACAATGAAAGTAGTGAACCCGAACCAGGAGCTGTTCGTGGGAGCTTTCCAAAACGGCCTCCGTGCCGGACAGTTCAACGAATCGCTGGCGCAAAAAATGGTCGATTCCATGGAGGAGATCATGTCCAGGGCGGAATGTTACATAAAGGGAGATGAGAGCAACGCTGAAAAGAAAGCGAGGGATTCCAGGGAGCGTGCCCCCAGCAACTACGACCATCGCCGCAACTATTATCCACCCGCCCACAAAGACAGAGCGCCATACAAGCGTCACGTCCAAGATAGGCACGCACCCCTGCCGAAATCCTTCACGTCCCTCAACACTCGCCGTGAGCAGATCTGGAGAGATGTATACCATTCTAGACTCATCCCCGAACCCTCACCGCCGAGAGGAAACATCATGGGAAACGACAAGGAAGTCTGGTGTAAGTATCACCGCATAAAGGGACATACCACAGATGATTGCATCCACCTGAAGAGAGAGATTGAGAAGCTGATTCAGAATGGTAGGCTAAGAGGATACGTGAAGGAAATCAGAGAAGGAGATAGGCGTCCCCCTGAAGACCCCCAAAAGGAGAAAGATGTGGCGAAGGATGGTGAGTTCCACACTTTGAACACCATATCCGGCAGCTTCGCAGGAGGAGGAGAATCCAGCACCTCCCGAAAAAGATATGTGAGGCAGGTAATGCTGGTCGATGACCACGCCACGATGGAGCCAGAGCGCCAGATAGATATCACCTTCTCAGGCGAAGACCGCAAAGGAGTGATCCCCCACGATGACGATCCCATGGTCATTACTATGCAAATCTTCAATTGGGATGTCAAGATGGTGTTGATTGATCCTGGAAGCTCCGCATACATCCTTTATTACTCTGCTTTTGAAAGAATGGGACTGGACGAGGACCAGTTGCAACCCTTCAAGGGAATCCTGGCTGGCTTGAAGACAACCTTCCGCACAGGTAACAGCGCCAAAACCATCAGGATTAAATATTTAGTGGTAAACTCGCCCTGTTCTTACAACATCATAATAGGCCGCCCGGCCTTCAACGTCCTTGACGCTTATCTTTCCACTAAGTTCCTCGTCATGAAATACCCGCTGGACAAGGGACGGGTCGGCACCATCAGAGCAGATCAGAAAATTGCACGAGAATGTTATCACAATAGCTTGAAGCTGCAGAGAGAAAGGAAAGGAACCAGCAACCCAAAAGCACACTGATAAGTGCCAAAAATGAGTTAAAAAGCATAGTTGATTTAAGCACTTAAGTAGCTTGTTTTGCAAGTTATCATGGGAAAAGCTCATAATCACTGATCAAATGTCCAATATTGCTTTTACTTCTTCCCCCATCTATTTGTGCAGGAAAATGCAAGCCAGGACATGATTTGAGCAAAGAAACAAGAAGAAAAGAATCTGATAAACTCGCCCAGCGAGTTCAGGGCGAGTCCTTGGCGAGCTCAGACAGGGATTTTCAGGAGCAGGGGAACTTGATTTCGCTCAGCGAGATTCACCCTCGCTCAGCGAGCCAAGGCGGTTTAAGGAGATTTGAAGACGTGGCTGAAAACCACTGGCAAAGACAGCAAATCTCGCCGGGCGAGTGAAATCTCGCCGAGCGAGATGTCACTTTCAGCTTTTAGTATTTAAGCTTTGTTTCATACATTTTTAAAGAAGAACATTATTATTACAGTTTAGTAGTAATATAGTTATAGCTTTTAGATAGAAAATAGGTCTAGAAGCTTTGATCTTCATGGAGCAAGAGTGATTGTAGTGTGGAATCAACTAAGGCTCTTTGGGAAATCAAGAACTTAGGCTTGGATTTTCATCTTTCTTTACACTTTTGTATAGTTGTCATGAAAATGAACAACTAACTCCCTTTGTTGGGATTGGAGGTACTCTTTCTAGCTTAGATGTAATCTTTGATTATGCAAATATATGATTTTAGCAATTTATGTGTTATTGAAGTTATTCTTGCTTTTCATTCTCATGCTTGATTTAATTGTTATTGACAAATACTTTTGAATCTAGGTTTAGAATAATCTTCTATCAAAATAAGAAATTCTAGACATGGAATTTGGTTTTGATAATCGCATAAAGTGTCGGAACGTAATGCTTTCGGATCGTTTGATAGATTGGGAAATCGTCTATTAAACGATACGATCGATCTCATGACGTCATTTGGACACGAATGACGCTGTCGAGTGATACATGGTAATTTCGCTAAAACGCTAGAACTCATATGCATGATTTTTAGATTATATTCGATGCAAGATTGATGAACTCCGATTCCAACGCGTTTATTCCCTATTACTTGTCGTTTTATTACCGCTTTTAGGTTCCATTAGTTTATATGCAAACAAGTACAAAACCCTTACTCAAAATGATAACGATTGTTGAACGGTTTGAGATAGCGCACTAATCCCTGTGGAGACGATAATATAAAAATACTTACTTTTGTTACGCAACTAACAAAATGGCGCCGTTGCCGGGGATTGGTGTTTAGATATTTTGAGCATCGCAACAATTTGTTTTGTTTTGAGCATTTGTATATATCTTGTTAATATTTTTTTCGTTTCTTTTGTACATTTTAAAAATGTGTGTGCATTAACCCTCTTTGTTATACAAAGAAAATTTTCTTGTTAGTCACACTCGTTTCAGATTCTCAACATAAAGGAAATCATGGCTGATCATCATGATTATTTCAACTTCTATACTCCATTCGAGTATGAATCCTATCAACAGTATCAACAATATCTGTCTGAAGATGAACAAATGTCAAGAACGGAAAATATTTTGAATATGTTCATGCAACAATCCATGATCAACATGCAAAATACCAACCATAGATTGAGAGCTTTATCATGTCAATTGGAGATTTTGCAAGTTTAATTCAATTTTCTACCAAGAATCATGGATGTTCAGACCAACAATCAATCCACTTTGGAGTTCGGAGAGATTGTTGAAGACGATGTTGATGAGAGTGAGGAAGAGACAATGTTTGAAGGATGTGGTATAAGGAAAATAGTAGAAGAAATAGAGATACCACACAAAGTAGAACTTCCTCAAAAGTGGTCAGATTCTGAAGAGGCCAAAACTGTTGATAGTGAAGAAGTGATGGATATTGAGAAAACTGAACAGTTTCTTAACAAGGAAGAAACTTGTGAAAAGAAGGGGATGAAAATGAGCAAGGCAGAACTTGAGTTTGTAAAAGATAGTATTTGTTCCTTGTTCATCAAATTCTGGATAGGGAGGTTATGGACTCCACATCAGCTATACTTCAAGTTCATGGAATTCCTCCCAAAGCAAAGGAATACAAAGGCTGATGTGCGTTCCGTCTCATTTTGGCCACCCTAATGAATCAGGCGTCGAGCTAGCGACGTAAAACAAGCGTTTGTTGGGAGGCAACCCAATTTTGTAAGTATTTATGCTTTATTACTGCCCTTAAGTAACTATAGGTAAAGCTAAAAATGACAAGTCTTTTGAAATGCTGCATTTTTTGAAAATTCTGCAATCTGTCATTCTCGCGGAGCGAGACATTACTTCGCTGAGCGAGGCTTACTGATAAGCTCTTTAACAGCAAAGTATCAGGTGTGTGATTATGTTATACAATTTATGACAAAGTGCAAAGCCAAGGTACTTGTTTCTTGCTTCTCTAGGTGTGTACTTGAATTTGAAATGAGTACTTTGCATAAAAATTTATCTCATACAGTTTTATGCGATAACATGCTTATTATGTGAACCACTTAGAACTAGCCTAAATGTGAGGATTCCTCAAGTGCTTTACATATATGCAGGAGACCGGCATTCATTGTTTTACTCGGTTGTTTTATGTTAAATCTGATAACTGTTTTTAATTGTATGAAAGCACAAAAATGATCAAGGCATTCTTTTGAAATTGAGAATAAACACTTGACCACAAAAAGCCTACCCTGTGAGAAGTGAGTATTTGATAACCCCATTGAGCCTAATGAATCAGAATCCATAACTATGAACTGTCAATATTCATAAGCACAATGCTTAGTGAATTTGCCCAAGTTTTTCAAAATCCAGTTCATAGTTAAATCACTTTTGGATTCTGATATTTTTACTTTCATTTTGAACCCTTAACCATCATGTTTAATTGTCCCTTGACTATTGATAAAGGAACATTCAATTAGGGTATTATTTTGAATAAGTTGGGGAGAAAAGGGAGGTATTGTATGTCAAGTATTGGTGAAATTTAAAAATTGATCTTGACAACAAAGAAAAAGAAAATAAAAAGGAAAAGAAAAAAAAAAGAAAGAAAAGGAACAAAGAAAAAGAAAAAGAAAAGAAAAAAAAGAGAAAAATTCAATAAATAGAAAAAGTTGTCAAGATCAAAGTACTACTAGTATATCACCAAGGGTTGATAATGAATATTTTGGAGGAAGTTGTGTAATTAGAAAGAATGTTCCTCTATGCTTGGCCATTTGAATTCAATTTTTCCCACATATGACATTTCTTTTGGAAACCAAGCCAAGTTACAACCCTAAAAGACCTTGTGATCTATGCTTTTGTGCTTTTTGCGATGATATTTGGATGAACACATAACTTAATCAAGATGTAAGCAGATTTACCGGATGAGTGTTCAAAACCCTCACTGCATGAATTCAATTTGTTTTATTTGCTTTCAAAGAAGTGTGTTAGGTGTGGTTCATTGTTAATTATGTTATTGCCTTGCATTGTATGATTTGAATTTTGTGTTTAGGACTTATGCCGCATTCATAGTATATATCTAGATTAGTGAGAAACTTCATACTTGCCCGCGCAATCCACATTTGAATTATGTCATCTGAAAACTTTTCATTTCTTTGCATGTATTGTACTTTCGTCCATAGCCTTGATTTTTCCATTTGTTTGAGTCCTTTGTTTGAGGACAAACAAAGATTTAAGTTGGGGAGTGTGATAAGTGCCAAAAATGAGTTAAAAAGCATAGTTGATTTAAGCACTTAAGTAGCTTGTTTTGCAAGTTATCATGGGAAAAGCTCATAATCACTGATCAAATGTCCAATATTGCTTTTACTTCTTCCCCCATCCATTTGTGCAGGAAAATGCAAGCCAGGACATGATTTGAGCAAAGAAACAAGAAGAAAAGAATCTGATAAACTCGCCCAGCGAGTTCAGGGCGAGTCCTTGGCGAGCTCAGACAGGGATTTTCAGGAGCAGGGGAACTTGATTTCGCTCAGCGAGATTCACCCTCGCTCAGCGAGCCAAGGCGGTTTAAGGAGATTTGAAGACGTGGCTGAAAACCACTAGCAAAGACAGCAAATCTCGCCGGGCGAGTGAAATCTCGCCGAGCGAGATGTCACTTTCAGCTTTTAGTATTTAAGCTTTGTTTCATACTTTTTTAAAGAACAACATTATTATTACAGTTTAGTAGTAATATAGTTATACCTTTTAGATAGAAAATAGGGCTAGAAGCTTTGATCTTCATGGAGCAAGAGTTATTGGAGTGTGGAATCAACTAAGGCTCTTTGGGGAATCAAGAACTTAGGCTTGGATTTTCATCTTTCTTTACACTTTTGTATAGTTGTCATGAAAATGAACAACTAACTCCCTTTGTTGGGATTGGAGGTACTCTTTCTAGCTTAGATGTAATCTTTGATTATGCAAATATATGATTTTAGAAATTTATGTGTTATTGAAGTTATTCTTGCTTTTCATTCTCATGCTTGATTTAATTGTTATTGACAAATACTTTTGAATCTAGGTTTAGAATAATCTTCTATCAAAATAAGAAATTCTAGACATGGAATTTGGTTTTGATAATCGCATAAAGTGTCGGAACGTAATGCTTTCGGATCGTTTGATAGATTGGGAAATCGTCTATTAAACGATACGATCGATTTCACGACGTCATTTGGACACGAATGACGTTGTCGAGTGATACGTGGTAATTTCGCTAAAACGCTAGAACTCATATGCATGATTTTTAGATTATATTCGATGCAAGACTGATGAACTCCGATTCCAACGCTTTTATTCCCTATTACTTGTCATTTTATTACCGCTTTTAGGTTCCATTAGTTTATATGCAAACAAGTACAAAACCCTTACTCAAAACGATAACGATTGTTGAACGGTTCGAGATAGCGCACTAATCCCTGTGGAGACGATAATATAAAAATACTTACTTTTGTTACGCAACTAACACACACCAGGTGAACATCGTTAGCACAAATCCAGAAGAAGAGTTTCAGCATGAACGCATAGAAGCAGCGAAAGGTCCAAAGGAAAGTTTGATGGATAAAGAGCTGAGCATAACAAATCCCCTAAAGACAAATCTGAATCTTACCGCTCGTCAGCCGACAGATATGCTTAGCGTTCACCCCGCCGAAGTGTGTCGTCGCCTCGCTCTTTATCCAGTCCAGCAGACAGATGTACTCAAGCCAGTCAGCACGCCTGCCGGGCATACCGGAAATTTCACAAAGAAAGCTAGCAAGACAGGCCTACCAAAGGGAACAAACATGATTCTGGGATTTCACAAACCTAAGCACGTCCGTGATTCAGCTACAAAGCAGGGAGAAGCTCGTCTCAACAATTCAAAGGCGAACTAGAGGGTCAACAAAACCATTTTAATTTTTACTTTGTCTTTTATCTTATGTATTGCGATATTTCTTTACAGCCTAAAAGAGAAGGCGCAAGGGGCACTCTTTTCCCCCGCAGCAGTGGGGGTTTTTAATGAGGCCCCGCTTTCTTATTAACATATATATATATATATATATATATATATATATATATATATATATATATATATCACTTGTTTTATATTACTCATATGGCCTGTAACAGATCAACGACGCCAAATCTTAAATGAGATCGCCATCTGATTCGTGAACCCCAACGAGGGTTGCCACCTAATTCCTTAACCCCAATGAGGGCTCTAAGACATCGTGAGCTTAAAAAGAGATCGCCACCTAATTCCTTAACCCCAATGAGGGCTCTAAGACGTCGTGAGCCGAAAATGAAATCGCCATCTAATTCCTTAACCCCAAAGAGGGCTCTAAGACGTCGTGAGCCGAAAATGAAATCGCCACCTAATTCCTTAACCCCAATGAGGGCTCTAAGACGTCGTGAGCCGAAAATGAAAACGCCACCTAATTCCTTAACCCCAAAGAGGGCTCTAAGACGTCGTGAGCCGAAAATGAAATTGCCACCTAATTCCTTAACCCCAAAGAGCGCTCTAAGACGTCGTGAGCCGAAAGTGAAATCGCCACCTAATTCCTTAACCCCAAAGAGGGCTCTAAGTCATCGTGAGCCGAAAATGAAATCGCCACCTAATTCCTTAACCCCAAAGAGGGCTCTAAGTCGTCGTGAGCCGAAAATGAAATCGCCACCTAATTCCTTAACCCCAGAGAGGGCTCTAAGACGTCGTGAGCCGAAAATGAGATCGCCACCTAATTACTCAACCCTCTAAAGAGGGCCCTAAGGCGTCGTGCGCCAAATAAAACAACCCGACAATTCTCAAACATCGTTATGAAAATAACACAAGTAATGACCACCGCCCAGGAGGTGCTTTCTAAAATGAATAAATTCGAAGATAAAAGGAACAAACGAGAAGTTTAAGGAAAACGATGCATCATTACAAATTCAAAGAAGAATACTGAGTTCAAAATAAATCAAAATTGCAACAAGTGAGATTATGGTTCGTCCACTAGGGCGCCATCTACAATAACCTTAAAGGAATCAAGGGCGGAAAGATCGACGCCAGGGTGCAGAAGGGCGACTTGAGCTTTAGCCCGTTCAAAGCCAACATCGAAATTCAGAGCTAGCTCGCCCTTCACCTCGGAAACCTCAGCCTTAAGCTGATCCTCCCTTTCCGCTCCAGCCGCGACATCATTTTGTAGCTTAGCGATAACCCCGTCCTTCCCAGCAAGATCCGCTGCATAACCAATTTTCAGATCGGAGATGCGTTTATCACATTCAAGCTTCACCGCCTCTCTGGCTTCCTTCACTTCTCTCTCCCTCGCGTCCTTGGCCTCTTTCACCTCTTTTTCCAATGCCCTCACTGTAGCTTGAAGGGCCTCCTCATTCTGCACCAATTCTTCATACTTCCGATCCACCGCGTCTAAGAGCATTATAGACCGTAAGCAATGAACTTCCACATCCCTCGTCATAAAGGGAACAGCGCCCTGGTTCCCCGCCTCCGCGTCTTCTGGATTAAAAGCCAACCTCTCTTTGACATAGGCACCGTAGTCAAAGCCTTTATCCCAGAAAGATTGCACCGATCCACTGGTTTTGATGGCGCTAATAGAGGAAGGGGAAGGCGTTTTCTTACCTTTTTTCTCAGTTACTGCCTTCCCTTTATCATCTTTCCCGGACGACGAATTATCATGCGGGACCGCTGTGAGGGACTCAGCCTGAGACTCGGGCGGATGATCAGCCTTCCTCTTCGGCTTGCGTGTGATGAGTGCAGCAGGATCAGTGGCTGCCAACCCCTCAGCAGCCTTCTTGGCCTTCATTTCCTCGAGATATTTTTTCCTCTCCGCCGCAGCCATGGGCGCCATGTCCTCTACAGAAAATGAAAACAGAAAAGTTAAGAGGACAAGAAAATAGAAAAGCACAGTATAGGCATAAATAAATAAATTCGACTCACGTAAGTACGCGTCTAAGATATTCACATCCCCTTCCCTATTCAACAACTCCCGGATGTTCATGGGCAGCATTTTATCCAAAAAACAGACGACGCCCTGGTCGTATGCGTCCAGCTTCTCGTAGTCAAATCCCATGATAGACGCCGGAGCACTCGTCCAACATATGGGAAACCTCAGCTTACCATCAACCCACACAGCAGCTGCCTCACAATCTTTTCGTCCCCGAGTCCTGAGGAACGTCTGTCTCCAATTCTTATAATGAGAGGCGCAGGGCGGGAACAACCTCTTGCCAGAATGCGCACTGATGGACACCCAAGACAGCTTATCTACCCCCTCCGTGCCATAAAACGTGAAGAAGGATCCAACTGAGGGCTGGAAACCCAGCCCCTCGCATAGAATCTCAAAAGCACGTATAAACGCCCAGCTGTTTGGCTGCAGCTGAGAAGGCGCCACATTCAAACAATTGAGTATGTCAACCTCAAAGGGCGTGAAGGGATACTTCACACCCAGATCCTCAAAAACAGCCGTATACATGTGAAACATCTCACTCTTCACTCCCTTCGGCCTTTGTAAGCACACTTTCTCACCTGGGTGACAATGTTCCAAGACCACGTCCTCTTCAAATCCCGTAGAGGACACGTGCAGCTTACTCCGAAAAAACGCCACTCGCTGGGGGTCCATGTACACAGACTCTGAACGAAGCACCTCGTCGGCGAAACTCTCCTGCTCTGATCCACTGGAGGACGCCATGTAACAAATTCCTCTCCTACAAAACGAACCTGGGCGAATAGAATGAATAACACAGTCAGATGAATTCCACAACTACTCCCTCCTTCACCCTCGTCTGAATTGCTCAAAAACTTTGTTAAAAGGGAGTGGTCGTAGTAGGCCTTATCGAACACCACCCAATCAATGGTTCCATCTGACCGCTTTGCATGCCTAACACTTTCCCTCCACAACCTACACCTCTCCTCCGAATTCGCTGGGGATAACTCCCTAGTCCCTACCCGCCTCATCGCACTCCCTAATTACCACCATACTACTGATTTAACTTAAAAAGAACAAGATCGAATAGGGTTACCTGGATTTAGACAAGTGAAGGATTGAGAACGAACACAGGCTCCGAACGATCCGCAAATGGTAGGCGCAGCGATCTTCAAAGACTGGAACGGTTTGAGTGAAAAAAGATGATTTGGAAGAAGAAACTAGAATTAGGCAAACAAAAAGGTAGGAGAAAAAACTGAAAGTGGAGGAAAAGTAGATCCGTTTCAGTTTAAAGTACAAATGCCTGGGAAAACGCGCAGATGACGTCACCTAAGTTGGCACGATTTCCAAGAACCGTTGCGATGCGAACACGTCAGCGAGAGCGAACGGTCGCCTCATGTCAACCATCGAATTCCATTAAGGTGCGTCCTCAACCTAAACCTTCAAAAGGTATCACGCCCATATTGGGATAGTCATGACGTGGCGATCTGAACCACTCAATAAAGTCACTCTCTCTACATAGTTTAAATCACCTCGCCTCGTTCCAAAGCTCGTGCTTGTTGGGCTAATAGGAATACTCTCGTCGGGCTGGCACCCACTAAGGCCCCCAAAACAGAAACATGGAGCTAGTACCCATGTTGGGCTAGTATCCGTGTTGGGCTAGTACCCATGTTGGGTTAAACACCCATGTTGGGCTAGCACCCATCGTGGGCTAGCACCCATGATTGGGCTAGCATCCATGTTGGGCTAGTACTCATAAATTTTTTTCATATAGCTTCATGATCAGTAAGCCCCACTTGCTGGGCAAAAGGTCATAGGCAAATCCCCCCGTTAACAGTTTAATCACTTCGCCTTGTCCCAAGACTCGTGCTTGTTGGGCTGTGGACCGTAGATCTCACCATTTAGGCCTTGAGATCCTAAAAACAAGGGTTTGAACCCTTGGAGTAAAGCTGGGCGCCCTCCAGGAGGGCGCAGGGCCCACTTGACAGTCATAAATAACCCTAGGTGACCTCCCTAAAGGACACCCTCTAGGGGCGCCCTCAACAGCTTACGAGGGCGCCCTAGTCATGGTTTTGGCCCTTTACGATTTGGGCCCAAAACCATGGCCAGATAGGCCCAAGTCGAGGCTACAAATAGTAACCTTGGGATCATTCCCAAGGCATGACCTAAACAGACTCTGAAACCCTAGTTTTCATACATTGTACTCACAGCCAGTACAATGATGAAGAAAGTCAAGATCAAATCATTCTTCTCACTCGCAAACTACAAAGAATGATCCAAAGAAGAGATCAACGCAAAAGAAACATCCCAATAAGAAGAGAAAACTCAAAAGCAGATGTTGACAAAAGTCAAATTATTTGCTATGGATGCTACAAACTCGGACATTACAAATCCGAATGTCCATTAAACAAAAGAAAATCAAACAATCCTCAATTCAAACAAAAATCGCTACTCACCTGGGATGATCAAGAAGAATCAACAAGTGAAGATGAACAAGCAAGTCTATGTCTGATGACAAAATCAGAAAATGAAGAGGTAAACCTTGAACCATGTTCATCTTGTGAAAAAACTGAATACCTGTTTGATAATCTTTTTTATAACTCTCAAATTCTAGAACAAACTTGTGAAAAATTGAGAAATGAAAATCTTGAACTAAAAAGAGAAAAAGAAGATTTAAAAAAATTAAATGAAGATCTTCTAAAAAGGATTCACTCAAAGGAAATTTCTGAAATTAAAAATGAAACTAATAAAGAAAACATTGTTCTAAAGAAAAATGTTTTACAATTAAAGGATGACATTTCCAACTTTGTTAAATCAACTGAAACCTTTCGAAAGATTATGGGATCATAAGTAAGTGTTTTTGATAGAGCCAGCATAGGTTTTAAAACCAATCAAAAACAAAAACTTTATGAAAATTTTTTTTATTCCTGAAAAAATTACAAAAAAGAATGAAAGATACAAATGTACATATTGTAAAAAATATGGGCATCTTGAGGCATTTTGTTTTAGAAAAAAGAAAGAACATACCTTGCGAAAATCAAGATTCACTCATAAATCAAATTCTGTTAAATTTGACAAAGAAGGGTCTTCTAAAAATAACACTAACCATCAAGGACCCAAAAAGATATTGGTACCCAAATCACTACTAACTACTGCTGCAAGAATGCCTAATGACAGTCAAGAAAAAGCCTTGGTACTTGGACAGTGGATGCTCAAGACATATGACTGGAGATAAACAAAGCTTTCTCTCCTTCATAAAAAGTGAAGGAGGAATGGTGACCTTTGGAAACAATGAAAAAGCTCAAATCAAAGGTATAGGTGTTATTGGTAAGATTAACTCCGCAAAAATTGAAAATGTTCAATATGTAGAAGGTCTTAAACACAATTTAATCAGCATCAGTCAATTATGTGATAGTGGTTTTGAAGTAACATTCAAACCTCACACATGTGAAGTAAGACAAGGATCTTCAGGAAAAATCTTATTTACAGGATCAAGAAATAAAAATGTTTATGTTTTATACTTAGATGAACTCCCTGCTGAATCCTGTTTTATATCTATTGAAAAAGATAAATGGATTTGGCATAAGAGGGTTGGGCACATAAGTATGGAAAACTTGATCTAGTAAGAGGACTTCCTAAGATTAATTTTGAGAAGGATAAAATATGTGAAGCCTGTATCAAGGGAAAACAAGCTAAAAGTAGCTTTCATCCAAAAGATTTTATTTCGACAAAAAGACCCCTTGAACTACTGCACATAGATTTATTTGGACCTATCTCAGTCTTGGTGGAAAAAGATATGGCTTTGTGATCGTTGATGATTTTTCCAGATTCACGTGGGTTTTATTTTTAAAACACAAAAATGACTCTTTTGAAGCTTTTCAAACCTTTTGTAAGAAGGTTCAAAATGAGAAAGAAACCAATATTATTTCTGTAAGAAGTGATCATGGGGGAGAATTTGAAAACTCAGCCTTTGAACATTTCTTTAATGATAATGGAATGTCTCATAATTTTTCTTGTCCTAGAACTCCTCAACAAAATGGAGTTGTAGAAAGAAAAAATAGAACTCTGCAAGAAATGGCAAGAACTATTCTAAATGAATCCAATGTTGAGAAATATTTTTGGGCAGAAGCCATAAATACATCTTGCTATATTTTAAATAGAGTTTCAATAAGAAAAATTTTAAACAAAACCCCTTATGAACTCTGGAAAGGAAGAAAGCCAGACATTTCTTATTTTCATATCTTTGGATGTTATTATTACATTTTAAACAACAAAGACAACTTAGCAAAGTTTGATTCAAAATCAGACAAAGCTATATTCCTTGGTTACTCCACTTCTTCAAAAGCATACAGGGTATTTAACTTAAGAGCAAGGATCCTAGAAGAAAGTATGCACATTAAATTTGATGAATTTGATGAACTTGAAAATCAATCAAGAAATATTGAAGAAGAAGAAGAAGAAATCCAAAATAATTCAAATTCTGAAACCTCTTCTCAAAACCCTCCAAATGAAGAACCTCATCAAAGTCTTCCTAAGTCTTGGAGAACAGTTGATTATCATCCGCATGATCAAATCATTGGAGAAACAGCAGATGGAATAAGGACAAGAAGGTCTTTTCAAAATAATGATATAGCAATGATATCTCAAATTGAACCTAAATCCATAAAAGAAGCAATCATTGATGAATCATGGGTTGAAGCTATGAAA
This sequence comes from Medicago ruthenica, assembly GCA_018208015.1. Classification (NCBI taxonomy): domain Eukaryota; kingdom Viridiplantae; phylum Streptophyta; class Magnoliopsida; order Fabales; family Fabaceae; genus Medicago; species Medicago ruthenica. Next base: position 100,380,014 of record CM031372.1, on the reverse strand, counting down.
GAAGAATTACTTCAATTTGAAAAAAAATCAAGTCTGGAGTCTTGTACCTAATCCTCAAACTCAATCTGTCATTGGAACACGATGGGTTTTTAGAAACAAACTGGATGAAGAAGGAAAAGTAACTCGAAACAAGGCTAGCTTAGTAGCACAAGGCTACAATCAACAAGAAGGCATTGACTATGATGAAACTTATGCCCCAGTTGCAAGATTGGAGGCTATAAGAATTTTACTCGCATATGCATCTCATAAAAGCATAAAACTTTTTCAAATGGACGTAAAAAGTGCATTTTTAAATGGCTTCTTGAATGAAGAAGTTTATGTGCATCAACCTCCAGGTTCGAAAATTTAGAAAAACCAAATCATGTGTTTAAACTAACCAAAGCTCTGTATGGACTTAAACAAGCTCCAAGAGCCTGGTATGAAAGGTTAAGCACTTTTTTAATTAAAAATGGTTTTTCACGAGGAAAAATTGACACCACACTTTTTAGAAAAACAGATAAAAATGATTTATTAATTGTACAAGTGTACGTTGATGACATCATTTTTGGAGCCACAAATGAAAAAATGTGTGAGGATTTTTCAAAACTCATGGAAAGTGAATTTGAGATGAGCATGATGGGAGAACTTAAATTCTTTTTGGGCTTACAAATCAAACAACACAAAGATGGCATCTTTATTTGTCAAGAAAAATACATCAAAGATTTGCTTAAAAAATATAAGATGAATGAAGCCAAAATTATGACCACTCACATGCATCTTTCATCAAGCTTGGACAAAGATGAAAGTGGAAGCAATTTTCCTGAAAAAGAATATAGAGGAATGATTGGATCGCTCTTATATTTAACTGCCAGTAGACCAGATATTGTTTTTGTAGTAGGTCTGTGTGCAAGATTTCAAACTGCTCCAAAAGAATCACACTACACTGCAGTAAAAAGAATTTTCAGATACCTTGTGGGGACCATAGATATTGGCCTATGGTATAAAAAGGGATCACATTTTGATCTTGTGGCATATTGTGATGCTGACTACGCCGGAGATAAAATAGAAAGAAAAAGTACAAGTGGCGCATGTCAACTTCTTGGCGAATCCTTGGTCAGCTGGTGTTGTCGTAAGCAAAATACAATAGCACTATCCATAACAGAAGTTGAATATATTTCCGCTGCAAACTGTTGTTCTCAGGTATTGTGGATTAGAAATCAATTAGAAGATTTCTCTCTCAGGTACGCAAACATTCAAATATTTTGTGACAATACTAGTGCTGTTAATTTATCAAAAAACCCCATTCAGCATTCTAGATCAAAACATATCGAAATAAAACACCATTTTATTCGAGATCATGTAAATAAAAAGGAAATTGAACTTTTATTTATCGATACTAAAAATCAATTAGCAGATATTTTTACAAAACCCTTAATAGAAGACAATTTTTTATTTATAAAAGAAAAATTAAATATTATAAAAAATCCCTGCATTAACTAACTCTCCCTATTTTTTTTATAAAAAAAAATAAAAAATAAAAAAAACAAACCCAACCAAAGACCTTTCTTCTCCCACACGCACGGCCTTGTCTCCCAATCAGCCTCCACAGACTCTCACACGTCCCCAAGTTACAACCACCCAACCCTTGATCTTCTTCTTGGAAGCCCAAACAATCATAACAATGATTTCAACTTTCTGCTACACGCTAAATCACTCTGAACAAACATCAACTCATTGTCTCACTCAAACAACCTCTCTTAAATCATCCTTCTTTAAGTCCATCCGTCTGTGCAAAACTGAAAAACCTTCTGAAACTGAAAATCTCCAGCAACCAAAAGAAAATGAAATCCAGCAAAAGCTCTTCACCACCATTGCCTCCATCTTTCTCTTACTCATCTTCTACCTCCCTGTCCGAACTTAACCCAACCACTATCTCATCAAATGACCCCATTTCTTACTCACCTCCAAAGAGTATCACATCCTTTGTTCCAATCAAAGCTACAACCTTTGATCAGTTCTACAGACCAAGAAAAACCACCTCTCTTGAACCCAGAAAATCAACTCGTCTTTCCTTGAAACCTCACAATGTCCTGAACATTACTCTAAAAGACGAACCAGAACCATGCATGCAGAGACAAAGCTCTCTCTACCTCTCAAAGCATTTCTCACACATGCATCCCTCTTCCTCCAAAGATGTTTCTACCTTCACTCCTTATGATCACTCTGTAGCAAAAAAGTAAAAATTGCTAACTGAAATCATTGAACCCTCTTCACCTCACCTCACAAATTTGAGTCCTCCCAAATCTGAATTGTCACTGACAAACGAATTTCTACAAAAATGGTCCAAAAAACCACTGTCTGAAAGCAAAACCTTTGACTTTGAGGATCTAAAAAGGAAGCAAATTCATTTGGATGAAATGCTTCAACCAATAGGATGGAAATAATTCCTTTAGATTGAAGAACCTTTTTACCCCAATCTCGTGAAAACCTTCTATTTTACTGCCAAAGTCCTTGACAATCAAAACCTACTGATTGTGAATGTCCAACAAAAAGAAATCATTATCTCTTGTGATATTCTTTCTAAAGTCCTGAATATCCCAAACCAAGGAGTAAAATACTATGGAAGAAGTTGGTATGAAAAAGCAGGTCTTGATCGTAACAAAATTCTTGAACAAATCCTCGTCAAGTTCAATCCTAACAAAGGATTTCCTGCCATATCTCTCAAAAACGAATTCAAAATCCTTCACAATCTCTGTGTCCATAGCATTCTACCCAGAAGTGGGGGAAAGTATCAAATCACTGATACAGACATCATGGTCATGTACCATTTGTCTATAGGAAAAAGAGTCAATCTGGCATATTTGATTATTCAACATATGATCCATGATGTTAATGCAAGCAAAAGCACAACTGGACTTCCATACTCCATGATGCTTACCAAAATTTTCAGATCATATGATATTTCTCTCAAAGGTGAAGAATTCAGACACACTCCAACTCCTTTCAATAGTAAAAATGTGTCTCATCTAAAAAGAAATGACTTTCCTGGCTCTTTAGATTTTCATGATCTTCCCATAGCTCCTGAAGAAGAAATGGAGGTCGAAGAAGAAGAAAACCCCTTGCACAATCTAGTAAATGTTGTAGTTGTAGATACTCATTGTGCTTCTCTCCACTCCACTACACCTGCCCTTCTTTCAAACCTACAGAATAAATCTCCATCCCCTGCTGATATAACAGAACCAACTCCTCCAACACTACCCATGGTCCATCCTACTCCCATTTTCAACTATGATAACTCAGCAATCTTTGGCTCTGATTGCCTCAAAAACTTTTTACACAATCCTTCAGTTTCCTTTGACACTCTTGGTCTTCCCAAAGCTCATCCCTCAAACACCCTGCCTAAAATACCATCTGCCTTTAGCTCTTTTGAGAGTTTCAAATCCACAGGTACTTCTGCTCGTATGAAACTTCCTTCTCCAACCAAAGAAATTCTAGTCCCTGCCTCCAGTGATCGTATGGAAAAGATATATCTTATGCAGCTTCACTTATTTGATTGGTTTACAAATGTCTTTTGTCCTCACTTTGGTCTTTCCCCTCCTACACCTGTGCCCGATGTTTTTCCTCAGCCTCCTGCACCTTAAACCATGACATCACTTTTTGATGAAGCCAAAAAGGGGGAGATAATGTGTACTATTTGAATTAAAATACCTCTTGTTCCTTTTAAATGTCTTTCTTGGTTTCCATGTTTTATCTTTATATGCTATTGTAATTTGCTCAAGCTTTTAGCTTTTAATATTATCAACAACTATATTAAGCTTTTTGCTTTTATTATTATCAGCAACTTTATTATGTGTAATTTTTTTTTTTATTACAACAAATTCACATTTTGATCAATTTTCCTTGAAACTAAAATGCTAGAATTAAGGGGGAGTTTGTGATAAAACACTAAGTATCTATCTACATTATACACCCTCAAATATTTATCAAGTTGAGGGGGAGCTAAACCAGAACTCCTTATTATAAATATTAATTCAAATATATTTTGTCATCATCAAAAAGGGGGAGAATGTTGAGATAAAATTCCTTTTTTAGTTTTAAAGATGATAAATATATTTAAACTATTTATAATAAGTTATTATCTAACATGTGCCATTAAGTGACTCAAATATAAGGCAGAACAAGAATCAATTTGCTGAAAGATATTCAGCGTCTGAAAGACACACAACGTCTGAAAGACATTCAGCGTCTGAAAGACACTCAGCGTCTGAAAGACACACATCGTCTGATGAACAGTGCTTCTGAAAGAACTGCTTCTGCAAAAACTGCTTCTGATGAACAGCGCTTCTGAAAGAACTGCTTCTGAAAGAACTACTTCTGATGAACTGCGTCTGACGAACAACTTCTGATGAACACCTTCTGAAGATTCAGAGTCTGAAATCTGAAGTTTAAAGGAACCTCAAAGATTTTCATTCTGAGGGGGAGCTAAAAATTCAGAACTTCTTTGACAGAAAAGTTATTAACAAATTCTGATTATTTTGTCTAACTTATGTTTTTGAGTGTCTCATTTAGAAACAGAAAAGTATTCAAAAAGAACTCTTTCTACAAAGCTATCAGTTGATGTTCAGTCATATATTTTTTCTTGATTATGGATTTTAAGGCACTAAGTGAAAATCAAGAAACACACTATATTGGAACATAATTACAATGGTGTTGCTTTGACAAAAGCAGACAACTTCTATACAAATAAATGCAATACAAAGGAGGAAACATGGTTTTTGCTTGCCCACAAAACTGCCAATTATCAAATCAAGTAAGAAAGCCAGTACAAACAATATGTACGTTTTGACTGCAAATAAGGATTGAAGAATAGAGAGGTATAAACGTGTAAAAACAGTTTGAAATACAGCTGTAACCTACATCAGTTAAAACCTGGTCAAGTTGATTTAAACTGCACCACACGCGGGAACAATGGAAAGAGAAAATTGAAGAAGTTATATACAGTAGTTACACGTGAGAAAGGGAGCGTATGGTGAACAGTTGCAAAGCATAATCTGCCTATAAATAGCAGGCTCATGGCACTGATTTTTGAAGAAGCTGAAAGCAAAATACTCATACATTCAAAGCTCTCTTTTATTCTTCAATTTTAAGTTTACTAAAATTGCTCTTTTGTTTTGAGCTATGTTTAGTATAACACATATTTTTATTCTGTCCAAGAAAGATTTTGTTTCTTATTGGATTGTAATAGAAAAGGCTTGTTGAAAACAAGTGTGTAAACTTAAACTATGTAAAGAAAGATCACAGGAAGATCAAGACAAAAGAGGAGTTGTGGTTAAGTTATAACACAACTACCTAGTGGATAATCTCACATACGTGTGGGGACTGGAAGTAGCCAAGTTTGGGTGAACCAGGATAACTCTCTGTGTTATTTCTTTCCTCTCTTTTATTTGTCTCAATTTGCACACACTCATCACACGTGATTATTATTATTAGTATCTTTCATTTACTAACCATCTTTAATCACCAGCTTGAATTTTTCTTAAAAAGGGTAATTTTTAAAAGTTCACAATTCAAACCCCCCTTTCTTGTGAAAATATTTTACTTCAATCTATGTTACTAAACACCACTTCCTCACATGGTACACCGTTGCTACAAATAAGAACTACACCATTTTGAGTGGCAGCAGGGCCCATAATATTCTTGAAGGTCATCTTACTTATCTTTATTTTCGAAGAAAAGGATGAGCACACTCTTAGGTTTCAAGTCAATATCATCAGATCAACCTAAGTGGGTTTAACTCTTTTGTTGTCATATACACTTTTGTAGGTATTTGTTTGTTCAATATGAAAGCTTTTAATTTTCCAAGAAATTAGAACGATTAACATGCATGTTCCCCAGGTAAAATTATTTAAATATGGTGTAAGTTGTTTTGAATACTAATATATACTTACTGCATTGATTCCATGGGCAGTACTCTTGATCAATGATCACTGGGTTGCTAAAGTTGTTCATTATAATATCCTTAAAATGAAGATGTGACACAAGATAAGTGATTGGAGTGGCAGGCCATGTCTTAATCCTCAAACCATTATTTGTATTTGTCAGTGTACAATTTCTAACACTTAGATATTCTACATGCTCTTCATTTGAATACTTTCCAATTCCATGATTACTACATTACTTGTTTCACATTATTACACCATGGGCAAAATAAGACTAAGAGAATAAGCTTAGATAAATAACTTGCAGTACAAGTTATCTTCATGTAGTACAATTAGTGTAGTACAATATCAGTGACTATATAAACCATTTATACTCTAGATTCATTCATTGAATAAGATGAATATACTTTTCCTTCATTTCATAATATGGTATCATTTCCCTCTCTCTAAGAGGTTGTTACGATCTAATCGTTTTTCCCGCTGCGTTTCATTGCATTTTTCCTTCATCATCCTTGATTTTACTGCGTTTTCTCGCAGTTTCTTGGTGAACTCTGTGTGATTCCACCGATGTCTCTGATTCTCCGTCTTCTTCTTTGATATTTCTCGTTTTTCTGCATTTTCTTGTTTGATTCTTGAGATTTTCATTTTCACTTCAATCTTTATATCATCATGCCTCCTCGTCAAAATCCACAGATTCTTCCACAAAATCAAGTCAACACTGATTCAATCTTCTATGTTCATCCAATCGAAGGTCCAAATTCAGTGAATGTTACTCCTTTTCTCACTGGTTCGAATTACTTGGCTTGGAGTACATCTATGCAACGAGCTCTTGGTGCGAAGAACAAGCTCGTCTTCATCAATGGATCCATACCTATACCTGATTTCGATGATTTGAATCTCAATACTTGGGAACGGTGTAATCATCTCATTCACTCTTGGATAATCAATTTTGTTTCTCCTCAAATTGCGAAAATTATTGTCTTCCATGAACGAGCCATTAATGTTTGGGAAGAACTCAAAGAACGTTTTTCTAAAGTTAATCGTATTCGTATTGCTTCTCTTCTTTCTTCTGTTAACAATTTGAAGCAAGGTTCTAAATGTGTGCTTGAGTATTTCACAGAGATGAAGACATTATGGGAGGAGCTCAATTGAAATCGTCCCATGCCTCTTTGCACTTGTCATCACCCATGCTGTTGTGAAGCTATGCGTTCTGCTAGAATTCATCGTTTAGAGGATCAAGTCATTCAGTTTCTTATTGGTTTAAATGATAATTTTAATGTGGTTAAGACTCAAATTCTTCTCATGGATCCATTGCCTTCAATCAATAAGGTGTATTCCCTGGTTATACGAGAAGAAAGCAACAACTGTAGTCTCTCTATTTCTCTAGTTACAAAAGATTCAAGCATTCTTGTCAATGCTTCTGATGCTAGGAAACCTTTTGGGCGTGGTAAAGGAAATTCTGGTACAAAGAACAATTCTCGTTTTTGTACTTTCTGCAACCGTACCCATCATACTGTGGAATTTCGCTATCAAAAGCATGGATATCCAAACTCTTATAAGCCCAATTACTCAGCAAATGCTTCTTCTAGTGATAATGCAGATGTTAAGCATGCAAATTCTGCTATTGAAACTTCTTCTACTATTGGTTTGACTCAAGAACATTACAATCATCTTGTATCTCTTCTCCAACAATCACAATTGCTTGCATCAGGTTCTCCTCCATTTGTTCCTACCTCTAACCATATCACTTCAGTTCCCAATATTCCATCTTCTTCAGTTTCTACTACTCAATCCTCAGGTATACACACAATCTTCTCTTGTGCTCTTAATAATTCACCTCTTCATTGGTTAGTTGACTCTGGCGCCAATGAACACATATGCTTCTCTTTACACTATTTTAGTTCTTATTATCAAATTCAACTTGTCAATGTTCATTTACCTAATGGTAATTCTGTTACTATACATCATGCTGACACTGTTGTATTTTCTCCATCATTTCATATTACTAATGTTCTTTACTCTTCTCACTTTAAAGTTAATTTAATTTCAGTTGCCAAAATTTGTCTCAGTTTACATTGTGTTGTTCAATTTTTTCCTGATAAATGTGTCATACAGGATGTGACCTCCCACAAGATGATTGGTTTGGCTGATCATTGTGATGGTTTATACAAATTAAGGATTCCATCTTCAACATTTGCTTTACAATCTAGTGTTTCTCTTGCTTTTTCTTGTAATATACAGCAGAATAAAATTTCTCAGTATGTTATCAATAGTTCAGTTTCTAGTATTCCTGTATGTGCACTTTGGCACTTTAGGTTGGGACACTTGTCCAATCAAAGATTTTCAAATATGCATAGTTTGTATCCCTCAATTTGTGTTGAGAATAGAGCAGTTTGTGATGTTTGTCACTTTGCTAAAATAAGAAATTACCCTATTCTTTAAGTTCATCTCATGCTACTTCTAAATTTGAACTTTTACATTGTGATATATGGGGTCCATTACCCATTTCTTCCATTCATGGTCACAAATATTTTTTTACTATAGTTGATGACTTTAGTAGATTTGTCTGGATTATTTTATTTAAGAATAAATCTGAAGTTTCTCACCATGTCCAAAACTTTATCAGTCTTATTGAGTTGAGAGGAAACACCAGCATATTCTCAATGTAGGAAGAGCCCTTCTATTTCAATCCAAATTACCTAACAATTTTTGGTTTTATGTTGTGTGACACCCAAATCCCCGAGAACATATATAAAAGATAAATCACGCATTTATCACACATCAGGGTGCTACTACTTCAACATACATCTCATATCAATTATTCAATATAAAAATTTCATCAACATATTCAGATCGCAGCGGAATAAAATCATAATCAACATCATATAAATGTCATGTCTCAGTTCATAACATACAACTCAACAGAATATATCAACAACAGTTTGATCAAAAGATCTCATAGCATAAAATCCAACTAAAGAAAATCCCGACATCCTAGATTAGAGCTCTTAAATCTAGACTCCTCGAGAAAAGCAGATAAATATGAGTATAGCTCAAGCCGTCCTCATCAACTCACAAGCAAGAAGCTACTCCTCAACCTGCACGACGTCTACACCACAAGGGTGAGGCGACAAAAGTCATTGGAGGGTAATATATACGTTCAACATAAGAGATTAATAAACGCATGTAAGATCAGGCAAGAATAACATCAATATCAATATATCCATATACATCACAAAAGCCTAGTCTCATCTTACATATATTCATAACATATTCGCATACAATCATCATCCGGGTTAACCCACATTTATATACATATCAAGAACTCATACCAAATCATGTTGGTATAAAATCATCAACTCAAGTTAAATCGATTCAATCTCATCACAATCACCAAGTATCCAATTACCAATTAGATGCACAAGTTCACGCCAAAACATTGCCACATACGACGCTTCATGTGTATGCAATGCGCCTAAGGACACTACATGTGTGTGGTACCGGGTTGGATGTCGGAGTTATTTTACCGATTGATCCCTCGTCTTTACATACTCGTCTTCACATAATTGGAAAGTCGGAACTATGTTACCGAACAATCCACTCGTCTTTACATACTCATCTTTGCATAGGACTGACTTATGAATGCATGGACCAACATATAGACTCGACAATGCACACCAAACATACAAATCATTTGTTATACAATTTACACCATCATATAACATATCATCACCAATTCAACACCAATTGCATTGTCAAATCAATAAGGTCACACATCAACAAGTCAAGTAATCAAACATCGCATCATCGTATTCATTCATTGATATAGCATAAGCATCATACAAGACATCTCTGTTTTACTTCATTCGCAAAGTCCACAATACAAATTTAATCAACAAGGTTTCATTATTCCATCATTAGTCCACTCTATAAAATCGTGCTACAACACCATTCACATCATCATAAACATTTAGCACACTTACGTATATTTCACGACTCAAAATAAATCTCCAAGTTTATTTCATAATTCATTAATTTTATCTCAAAACAACCAATTATAAACATTCTAATGCAAGCAATCATTCTCCATCATTAATTGATTAAAACAGCATCAAAACAACACAAAAGGAACGTCCAGGGGTATCCGGAAACATCCCCAAAGGACAAAAACGAACGGAACAACATATGTTGTTCCTGCTATGGTCACTCAGCGAGCCATATGGTCGCTTATCGAACCCCTGTTTTCTGGGCAACCAGAAAATAGGTTTTCCCTTACGGGAAGACCTCAAAAATCTCCAAAAAATTTCATTTTTGATCCCAATCATCCCAAAATCGTTATATAAACAGTACCCATAGTTATTACACTTAAAAGGAACAATTAAAACACAACAACACATCAATTCAACATGGATTCTCATGGTTTTTCACTTAATTAATCAAAAACTCACTTTTACCAACAACTTAACAACCAAACATGGTGTAACCACAACAACAACATTTCATTCATACCCAACATCATCATAATCACTTATTTCAGTAGTGCTTGCAGCAACTTATTCATTTCAACATCAACTTAATCATTTTCATCAAATTAAGCTATTTTACTAAACACAACAACTTAATTCACAACAAACCACATAATCAACTTAATCTTTTCATTAATTCAACAAGTCATGGCAGCAACTTAACAAACAACAACAAACTTAATCATTTTCATTCAATTATCATGATATTCATAAAAAATTAACAACTTATCAATTTACTATAACAAACCATGAATTTTGACATGAACAAAACATGAATTTGACAACTTTAACATACCCAAATTAACCATGATAAATAGAGCACGAATTCCACATAATCAACAACAAACATCATGAATTAAGCATAAGTTAAAACATCCAAACTACCCATTTGCTTATTAAAACCCATATGATGAAAATAATCTTCTCTCTTACCACAAAACTCTTCAAAAATGGTTTCCTAGCTTCAATTCTTCACTTCCTAGTGTTTTCCCCTCTTCTAGCTTCTTCTTTTCACTCTTCTCTCTCCTTAGCCTCTTCTCAAAATTTCACAAATGATTTGACCTAGTTCACTAACACTAACACTTCTCTTTAAATATAATGGGTATGAGTCACTTACACTAGTGGGCTTAGTCATATCCAACTCTCATAAATAAAACACTACTCTTTTACTATACTTAAACCTCCATTTTTTTCTATTTTATCACAACTCTCTAAAATTCAAATTTCAAACTTTTAACATATTACAAAAATACTACTAACCCTCAAATGACCAAAATACCCTTAATCATTCAAAATTCAATAATCCCCCGAAATAAACAATTAACAAATATAATAATCAAACAATTAATAATAAACATTAACAAACAATTCTATACTAAAAAATCGGGTTGTTACATGTTGTGCTTCGTGTTGTTTTCTTGATCAACAGAGTCACCACTCCTCTTCTTCACCACAAATCTCCTTACCATGTCCTTTACGATCATGTTCCTGACCTTCAAAGTTTCAAGGTTTTTGGATGCTTATGTTATGCATCTACTCTCCAATCCCACAGAACTAACTTCAGTCTAGAGCTAGAAAATCACTTTTCTTGGGTTTCAAGTCAGGTTTCAAAGGTTACATCTTATTAGATCTACATACTAGAGAAATTTTTATCTCTAGGAATGTTACATTTCATGAAACTATATTATCTTACACCACTAATTCTTCTTCTATCACCACAAATTGGGATTATTTCACCTCTCCTTCTTCACCTTCTACTTTCATTGATGTTCCTAATAACAATTTAACCCCTACACCACCTCTTAACCCTCCCATTCCTCCTCCTATTCCTGCTAACCCTTCTCCTCTACCTACCAGAACCTCATCTAGAATTAAACATACTCCATCATATCTTCAAGATTATGTTTGTCCTGCATCTCACCATATTCATGCATCTCATTCTAAACATCTTATTTCTAATTTTCTGTCATATGCTAATCTCTCTTATGCTCATTCTTGTTTTGCTTTGTCTCTTCACACTCACCATGAGCCAAAATCCTTTATTGAGGCAAACAAGTATGATTGTGGAAGCAAGAAATGCAAGATGAACTTAATGCCTTGAGTAAAACTGGTACTTGGAAGATAGTTAATCTCCCTCCCAATATCAAACCAATAGGTTGTAGGTAGATCCACAAAGTAAAACACCATGCTGATGGCTCCATAGAAAGATACAAAGCTAGATTGGTAGCAAAAGGGTATAATCAAATAGAGGGATTCGACTATTTTGACACATACTCTCTAGTAGCTAAGCTTACAACTGTCATGATTGTTATTGCATTAGCTTCTATGCATCATTAGCATTTACATCAACTTGATGTAAATAATGCATTTTTGCATGGAGAACTGCAAGAAGATGTATATATGATAATTCCACCTGGAGTTCCTCATTCTCATCCCAACCAAATCTCTCTATGGTTTCAAACATGCCAGTAGAAAATGGTATGAGAAGTTAACCTCTTTATTGCTTCTCAATGGGTATAAACAAGCTACTTCTGACCATTCCCTCTTCATCAAGAGTTCATCTTCCTCTTTCACTTTCCTTCTAGTATATGTTGATGATGTTATACTAGCTGGTAATTCATTGGTGGAGTTTCAGTCTATCAAACTCATCCTTCACAATGCATTCATGATAAAGGATTTGGGTGTTCTCAAATATTTTCTGGGTCTTGAAGTTGCTCACTCAGCTTCTGGTAAATCTTTTTGCCAAAGAAAATATTGCTTAGATTTACTAGAAGATTCAGGCCTCACAAATTCCAAACCTGTTTCCACACCTTCCGATCCTAGTATCAAATTACACCATGATGATATTGTACATTATCCAGATGTTCCAGCTTACAGAAGATTAATTGGGAGACTCCTTTATCTTAATACTGCCAGGCCTGATATTACCTTCATAACTCAACAACTGAGTCAGTTTCTCAGCAGTCCTACACAAACTCATCACAATGCTGCCATAAGAATTTTGAGGTATCTAAAAGGTTCTCCAGGTCGTGGCATATTCTTTCCCAGATATACTTCTCTTCATTTACAAGGATTTTTAGATGCAGACTGGGGCAGGATGCAAAGATACTAGGAGATCCATATCAGGACAGTGTTTCTTCTTGGGCAAGTCACTTATATCTTGGAGAACTAAGAAGCAATTAACTGTAAGCAAGTCCTCCTCAGAAGCATAGTATAGAGCTTTAGCAGCAACATCATGTGAACTTCAATGGATCCTCTATATTCTCAAAGATCTGCAAATCAACTGTCCCAAAGTTCCAGTCATCTATTGTGAGAACCAGAGTGCTATTCATATAGCTGCTCATCTTGTATTTCATGAGCGTACAAAGCATTTGGAGATAGACTGTCATATTGTGAGAGAAAAACTGCAAGCCAATATTCTCAAATTGCTACCAGTTTCATCCAAAGATCAAGTTGCAGACTTCTTCACTAAAGCTTTACTTCCTCAACCTTTCAATAATCTATTATCCAAGTTGGGGATGATATATATCTACCAATCTCCAACTTGTGTGTGTGTGTGTGTGTGGTGGGGGGGATATTACACCATGAACAAAATAAGACTAAGAGATAGCTTAGATAAATAACTTGCAGTACAAGTTACCTTCATGTAGTACAATTAATAGTACATTTAGTCTTAGTAGTACAATATCAATGACTATATAAACCATTTGTACGCTAGATTCATTCATTGAATAAGATGAATATACTTTTCCTTCATTTCATAATACACATATATGTTTAACACTTAGATTGACGAAGTGCCAGACGAGTTCACACAAATAAGCGGAAAAAAGAACAACTCACCACCCTGAAATCTGCAACAATGATCCAGATTTGGAGAAACACTAGCAACCCAGATCTGAACCTTGAGTCAAACAACCCAACAACCTAGATTCGAGCAAAACCGAACAACCCCAAAGGGCTTGGGCCACCGTATAATGCGGTGGACCACTCCTATTTGGGGTTAAGGAGCAAGATGTTCACTTGAATCCGTACGACGACGAGCAAAAGGAAGACAAAATAGGTAAGAACAAACTAGACCCATCGGCAACAGTGGAAGGGCTTTGTTTGATCTCACACAAGCACAAGTAAAATGGTTTTGCACCATACAAACGTCTTTTTTATAGCAAAAAAATACTATACATCGATAACTTTTAAACCAATTAAAAATCTTCATATGATGTGGAATGACAAGTTTTAGAATACACTTTATGTTTAAAAAAAATTGAATTTACACTTTAAATACTTTATATATTTAACTATGAAGCAATAATGTAATATTATCAACTATTCAAATTTTTTTTAAGGAAATTGTTCAAAATTATTTACTTACAAAGAACAGGCACAACATGTTTGCATAAAGATAATATACAAAAATGAAAGCAAGTACTTATTGAAATAAAAAGTTCATCTGAATAAATATTGAAAATATATTTTAGTCTTGTTTAACTATATATGTTTATGTATTTTGAATAATAAACTTGAAAAGAGAAAATAACTTAAACTAATCTAGAGTCACACTCTACTAATGATGGATTTGGATCCTCACCTGCCTTTTTTGTGCAGCCCCCTCTCCTTTTTTGATTCAATGGTTGATTGGCACATAAATGAACAAAAAAACAGCACCAAAGAGGGAGAAAAAAGGTGAATGAATGACTTATATTATGACGGAAGAATGAGAGAAATGGTTGGAGAGGATCCAAATCCACTAATGATTAAAGGAAAATAGTTCAGTTAATGCAGTGCAATTCAATTAATGAACCATGAACATCCTAGTAGAGTGTGATCACATCACAAAATTTGGTACTCTTATTAAGAAATGCAAGGGGTTGCTTTCTTTTTCTTTTAATAACTCATTGCTCATAGTTTAGCAAAGCATCCGTATTTTATACCAGTCGCATGTATCGAAACTTTGATTATTAATAAAATAAATAATTTCTTCTTGTAAAAAAAACTTTTTATACCGTTGGTATAATTATGAAACTTTTACTCAACAAAATTCAGCAACCCTTTAGCCAAACAAAATAAATTCCATAAAAAATAACCAATATTTTTTTATGAGATAAAAAATAACCAATATTGTTATACCAAAATGTATAAGAATTTATATTTCATTGTATCTTATCTCTATAAATTGCCAAATATAGGTGTATATCCAAATCATTTCCCATGCAAAAAATAACCAAGAGCTCATCCTTGTTCAACTTTGTAAGGATAAACCAAATCCCTTACACCAATGCATCACAAACCAAAACTCTTCTCCATAGCATTCTTCATTTGTTCAACTATGTATAAAACAAAAAAAAAACAAAAAAAACAAAGGGAAAAACAGTCAAAGGATGATAATCTAAAGAACAGTAAAAAAATTGAAATCTATAACAAATCTTGGAAAGAACAAGAGTAGATGAAAATGTGACAAATACTAATAATAAAAAAGAAACATAATAACCATAATGGCTCATTCAACTTCAAAGTTTCCTTCCATCTTTCTTTCTATGTTCATTTTAAATAAGATAAATAACATATACAATATCATGTATCATAAAATAGCAGGAACTTCCAAATTTCGCACCAGACACAGGGAAAAATTACTAGCACAACAAAATCAAACATTGATGATTTGCAGAACAATGAAAAGGCTTAATCCTATTATTAGTTTTCATATTTCACCATACTTCGTAAATGCAAGTATGGCACCTGGGCCAATATATTTATCTAAAAGTCCTGATCAAAAACTTTTTAGTTTAAGGACTTAATTACAAATTATTGATAAATTCAGAAACCTTGAAAACTAAATGACATGAAAGTTGAAGTGGATGTTCATGCATTCAAAGACAATTTTTGTCACATATGAAAAATAAAAAAGACAAGTGTTTAGCAGCTTACATTTCCTTTTCATCCACACAGTGACACAAATGACATTACAGGATAAATGCTAAACTTAATTGAAACTTTTTTTTTTTTTGGGGATTACAAGAGGGCCGAAGCCCAAACTTAATTGAAACTAAGATGTTGAAATAGACAATTGAATTGTCTCAGGATATAAGGTAAGAAAAAAGGGTGTAATTATTGCTTCCATTCAAGATATAGTGTTTGAAGAGAACTTAGTACGTGCAATGGAAGTTGTAAGAAAAGGAGTTCCATTTGTCAAGGGAAAATACTCAGAGGAGAATTATAGTTTCCATTCAATTTCAATCAATCAATAAAAATCATCAATCCTACCATATTGATCTGTATTATCCACTGCTTACAAACTATAATCAATCATCACAGCAATTTTTATTTCAGTGATATATGATTAGCTACCAGGTAGAGTATCTAGATTTTCATCAAAAAAAAAAAAAAAAAGAGAGTAGAGTACCTAGTTTGCACCCGAAATAAGTTCAAGATACTTATCTTCGCTGTAATAAAAGATAAACAACAATATTTATGGATGAAAGATCAATGAATACCTTCTAAACAGGCATAATCTCAAAATCTTCATGCTGAGAGCAACGGCGGAAATATGCAGTTATATGGTCAAGTTCGCTAATGAAGATTTTGTATGTTGATCCGACTCTTAAGTTCAGTGACTTCAATTTTCTCAAAGTTGAACATTCTTCCTTTGGCATGACAGCAGTCCCACACGAAACCTGAAAACAAATAGGTTACAAACCTTTTAGCTTTAAGCCAACCAAACTACATTTCAAGAGAAACAATTCAAAACAGAAACAAATACAAATTTTTTTATACCATAGCTGTAGAGAAGGATAGTTCCGCATCATGACATTCCCGAGACATATTGATCAAACCATGAGAAGTCTTTTCTCTCTGCTTCTGATGAGATTCTTCCAAGTGATTATTTGGTTCACGGATATCGATGGTGAAGTTGTTCACAGAAGGAATGCTAAACTCAAAGAAGGCACAAGGAGAAGAATATAAGTAGCTGAAATTGATAAGCTGTGGTGCAGCAATTACAAGTTTACATTTAAAACGGTTGCACATTAGAGTCAAGTTATTAAGTTGAGGAGCAGATATCATGAAATCATTCGGGACCAATTCTGACTTAAAACAAACTTCCCTCAAGTACAGATTCTTTAAATTGACACAGTTCCCAATTGGATTCAGAGATTCATTTCCTGTACAACACAGAATCAAGTTGCTGAGATTCAAAGTTGTCAATGTTGCAAAACCAAAAAGATTTCCTAAAGTCGCAAATGATTTCGAAAAATCAAGTGTAGCATGATCCATAGTAAAATGTTCCAAACGCAACAACTTTATCTCCGGTACGCAAGTTAAAGGCCATGCGACTTTTATAGGATGACAATCTTTCAACTCAAGCCTTTTCAAGGATTCACATTTCAACAACGACAAAGGGATGTCAACGGGCGGGCTGCCATTGACTTTCGCCCGAAGATTGACTCTGATTTCTTCAACGCCATGTGACGTTGCATGATCAATGACCTTATTAAATAGGTTTTGATCAGTAGCATAATCTACTCCAGCACGGCAATAGGTAAGAACTTTCACAGCAGATGAATCTCGACGGAAAAGGACCCACAGAACAAATTTCTTGAAATCAGCCAACCGGGAGAAAGATTTGCTGTTGAAATTTAGGCTTGGAACTGAAGTCCAAAGAGATGTCCACCTTTTCGACAAAACACAAGTCCGAACAGCATCCTTCGTTTCCATAAACGACAAAATATGACGCACTACACAATCAGGTATATCGTCAAACATGTCCTCTCTTTCCACCGCTTCATTATTATCTTTATCCTGACGCGCCGAATCCGGCATTGATGGTTTTGACTTCTTCGAGATACGACGAGATCCCGGAAAACCAGTTTCCCGCATACCAGCTCCACAGCATTCAATAGATTTGGTTGTGTAGTATTAGGTGTCACTTATTTCCTCCTAAAACTACCACCCTCCAACTTCAAAACAATATAATCCAGCAAGACTTGATTCAGCAACAATGCTACTCTTAATTATAAAATCTGATAAACCAAATCAATATATTAAAACACAACTAATAAGAGAAATTGAAAATCAACATAAGCTTTTATGCATATATCTTTGACATACTTAATCCAAAAAAAAAAAAAAAAACTTTGACAGAACCTGAGATAAATTTTTTTTTTTTTTTTTTGAAAACTCGGTATCTGGCCAACTAAATAACCTGAGATAATTGAAACATGAAATTTGCCACACCACCAATATCCATCATTAACATATCATATAACTTATTCAAAAAAATAATAATAATTGACATAACCTGAGATAATTGAAACATGAAATTTGTGACACTATCAATGTCCATCGTTCATTGATTATCATCCCAACCACCATTCATCACTATCAAAATTCTGGATCAAAAAATTCTCCCCAAAACCCCCATTCACAAAATTTTCATGTTTACTTAACCAAGTTGATAACTTTATGAACAAAAGCTTGATACTTACACCTAAAACTTCATATAAAAACAAATTTTCATTCAAAAAAGTTAACAGCTAGCAATAAAGTTGATGAAAACTTTACCATTCAAATGAATAAAAAAAGGTATTGAGTAAAGATAAAAATAAAAATAAAATAAAATGGGCATTGAAGAAAATAAGGAAAAGAAGAAAAGAGTACCTTGGAAGATGGAGGGAGAGTGTGTTTTGTTTGTGAAGCTGCTGAAATTTGAAAGAAAACAGTAACATTAGCGGCGACCGTGTCTGTCTGTCTCTTACGTTTCTCTCTCTAAAATCTTTCTCTCTCTTTGCGTATGCTAAGGAAAAAGGAATTGAAATTTTGGAATTGGAAAGAAACAAATTCGGACAAACCTTTACAATTCACTTTTATGGGCATATTTGCCTTTTCTCTTCAAAATACTACTTTTATTTTTAGTATTGATTATTTATTAAAAAAAAATTATTTCCTTGATTACGTAAGGTTTAGAGTGTTATGAAATGAGTATTGTTAGCGAATGTCCCGGGTACTTAAAGATCACTCACAAAAGATAATGAAAGTTGAAATCATGGTTTTGCGAATTGCGAGTGATTCAATTTCTTGCCGATAAGTCAATTTTTATTGGCTATTAAAAAAATATAATAATTAAATAAATAACATGTTTCAAATTCCATTGTATTAAATGCACAATTTTTTATAAAAAATCCGTTGTGACATTTCAGTCACGTGACAATAACTTTACCGTTGCGTCAAGGTTTCTCTTTCATTTTTCAAATTCAAATATAAATAAATAGGTTAATTGTTCAAGTTGAACATGTAATATACACTAGTCTAAAAAGTGATTACTTAAAAAAAAAACACATTCTACCATTGTAATTTGATATTCTTCATATTTTTGACCTTCTATTTTTTTTATATAGACATAAACTCCACAAAAGTGACCTAAAAGTTGGGTTTTTTTTTCTTCATGTTTTGTATAAGCATGTTAAGGACGTTAAAATATGGATTTCCACATAAAAGTAGAATTTTCCAACAATTAACGGATTAATTATGAATTTTTAAAACACCAAAAACTTAAAAAACAAAACAACTAAGCCATCGACCTAGAAATCGAATTTTGGGTTGGTTTTTTTGAAGAAATATCTATAAAATATATAGAAAGCATATCTTGTTGCACTGTCCCTTGACTGGCCAAATGTGGTCTTGGCTGAGTTCTAGCATTCACCAGGTGTTGGATCTTACTTCTTGGCAGAGCTTATGTTTAGCTGTCAAAGCTAGTGATGATATCGGCTAAGATCCATATCATCTAGATTGAAAGGAACAAAAGAAGGTTTAATGATGTTGACACCCCTTTTCAAAGGCTGATCCACAGTGTTATAATAAAGGTTCACTTCAGTTGCGCTCTTATCAAGGGTCATGGTTCCTCTAATGCTGAGCTAACGGTGGTGATGGTAGCATTAGAGAAAGCTAAGGAATTGCCTTGTTCCACTGTCTGGCTTGAGAGTGATTCCACTCTAGTTGTTAGTTAATACTATTAACAAAGATCTTCGTGTCCCTTGGTGTATTAGCAACAGGTTGAAGAACTTTGTGATTTTTGTTAAGAACATTGCTTTCAGATGCACGTATATATTCAGTGGCGGATGCATTAGCCGCCAATGGTGGCAGGAGCCTCCATCTTTTTCGATTCATCTGTTACATATAGATTGTTTAGGCCTTCCTTATTTTAGAATGACTATGGTGTAAAAGGGTTGATGCCCCTCCTTGTTGTTGCAATTATATTACTTGGATTTGATAAAAAAAAAAAAAAAAGAAAGAATATGCAAAGATATTCCCAAGAAGTTTCAATTTATTTTTATTTTTTGACGTAAACATACAAACGTGTAATTTTGTTCGAGTAAACATATAATCACGGATCAAATTTTATTACCTAAATTTGCTAATTTGTTTATACTTACTCTGTCCCAAATTATAAGACGTTTTGAACATTTCACACATATTAAGAAATATAATTAATTTTGTATGGAAAAGAGATATTATCAGTTGTTTTACAAAATTGTCCTTAATAAACGATATGAGAAAGATAAATTAATAAATTGAAAAAAAAAGAATAATAAATAGTTAAGAGTATTGTATGAAAAATAACATTAATGATTTATTGGTATTGTAAAACGACTTATAATTTGGGACAAATTTTTTTCTAAAGCAACATATAATTTGAGACGGAGGGAGTAACGCCATAAGAACCTCCACCACGGAATTTTTGAGATTTTAAACGAGGGATGAATGAATTATAAATTTTTGTTCCACTTAATTATGAATTTCTTAAACAATTCATCATTAATTTGTCTCTCGTTTGAAAATTCCAAAATTTCTTAGTGATGGTTCTTTTGATGTTATAAACAAAAATTTAACCTACAAATAGACGCTTACTCGGAGTAAATTTCAATTTTGCATGTTTAGGTCAAAAAATAAAAATAAATCAAGACTTCTTTAGAATGTTATGACACTTTGCATATCATTTCTATATATTTTTATAGACGCCTCTGCAACAAAACCATCCCAAAATTTGATTTTTAGGTCGAGGTTTTTGTTGTTTTGTTTTTTGAGTTTTTGGCGCTTTAAAAATTTATAATTAATCCTTCCGTTGTCGGAAAATTCTAATTTTATGTGGAAAACTATATTTTAACATTATAAACATGTCTGAAAAAAAAATTCAAACTCTAGGCCGCTTTTCTGGAGTTTATGTCCACGTCGAAAAATACGAGGTCAAAAATATGAATAATATCAAATTACAAGGGTAGAATTTATGTTTTTTTTATGATCATTTTTCAAACTTCGTGTATATTAAATGGTCAATTTGAACAATTAACCGTGAATAAAAACGAGTCAAGTAAAGTTGAATATTTTGTTCAAAATTTTAGTCTAAATACATCAACTTCTTTGATATATTCTTGCTTATATTTGAGGCGGATAATATTCTTTGACATATTTTTGCTTATATTTGAGTACAAAGATTTTTTTTATGTGCTAAAACCTTCAGTTTTCAGGGGAAATGGGGCGTGGTAATTCAGAGTTTAGTCAAAAGGTAAGTAAAGTCTAGCAAAAAATTGTTCTATCTAAAAATCAAGATCAAATTCTCTTGAACAATTCGTTATTGGTCAAACTAATTAACCACTTAAGTCCAATTACTTGGTTGCAGAATATTTTTTATTTACTCTCACATCCTCGAGACTGATAAACAAAATTGATTAATTGCTCCCATATTAAGAATAAGGGTTAACCTCATTTAATTTTCTTGATGTAATCAAAAAATAACATTTTGGTTTGTCCTTAAATAAAATTTGAAATAGTTGTTTGTCCTTAAATTTTTGGTTAAATTGTTTGTGCTAAATATAAGATTCTTCGTCAACTTTTAAATACGCTTAATTATTTACTCAAATATATCTCTTATGATGAATATTATCAATTTTTTAAAAAACAATCAACACGAAATACATTTATGCACAAAAAAGAAATTAGAAAATCACATTTTTAAGGCGAATAAGTGGAGAATTCGAGGCTCGAACTCCAACCCCATACATATACAATACAATGTCTCTAACAACTAAGTTAAATTGTAAAAACAACACTTGAGTGACATTATCCAATGTAAAGAGCACATTCGTGTCAAAGACCTTTCAAAAATAATAGTAGAACTCAAACCCGTGAGTTTTGGGTTCAAGACTTATCAATTTACCACTCAACGAAACATAGAATTGGAAACGAAACATATTCAGACAGCCTTTCCCAATTCACCGTTTTTAGACTATTTTCAAAAAATATTTATATATTTTATTTTATAATAAGAAAAGGAATCTGAGTTATTTGTCAAAAAAATGAGTAAGGCAAGTTATTATTTAATATTATGATTATAAAATATTATTCTAAATAAGTAAATATAAATTTGATCTCAAATATTTTTAATCCACTTATATGGATAATGAATAAAACAATCGGTGTATAAAGGAATTTTTTAACTGAATATATAATAAGAATTTTAACAATCAATACTCACTAAATTTGTATTTTCTTACAAATAGAAGCAATAAAATCACAAAAGTTTATTGTATATTGAATCGGAGATTTTTTTTTTTAGTTTTTTATCATTATCAATAGAAATTGAACTTGACATCGGTCGAAATTTACAACACTCACACATGCACACTAACCATTTGAATTTGACTCTAATGTTGAAGGTAGTGTTATTTATCAATTATCATACTATGAATTATCATATATAATTTTTTTTTATCGATTAGTTAAAAAAAATATGATATTATAATTATTCTGAATTAAAGTGGTGCTAATGACTATTTTAAAGTTGTCTATGAGTAATTTGAACTTTATCTTTTCAAAGTTAAGTTTTTACCACTAATTGACAACTTGCATACATATATAATTATTTAATTTGGTAATAATATTTGGGCATTTTTTTTATTTAATTATATATATAATATATGTGCATGCATCCTCTCAAAAAAAAATGTACGTACATGCATATAAAATAAAATGCGTGTTTTTATTTGAATAATCAAGTAACTCTTATAGTAGCTTTTTAGAGAACATTATATTATATTTTGAAACATGACTAGTTGTTGTTGTGAATTCGATAACTTCAAGTCTCACATCAATGAAATTTAGTCGTGTGGTACAAGCATCAATGACAACCAATAACCAAAATAAACACAAGCAACAACAATAGATTTAGATCCAAATTTCCTTCAAAAAAAAAAAATCTAGATCCAATTTAGCAACCATGTATAAAGCAAAATCACAATCAAACCAAAGAATAAACAAGATAAAGAGAGTAGAGAAAAGAGAACAACACCAAAGAATTGAATGTTCTACGCAAATTAATAATAAAATTTCTTAATTATTGAGTCAAAATCTTGAATGTCAACTATCATATTTGACCATTTCACACAACCTAAAAAATGATGATAAATGAAAGAAATATAATGGTGATTATACTAAATTATACTCCCTCCGTTCCAAATACATGTCGCAATCAACCACTGCACACATGTCAATACACAATTTTGACCATTAATATCTTTAACTATATATAATAAAAAATTATAAAAATTTGATATTTTGAAAATATTCATTGAGACAAATCAAACAACATCTTACAGACTAACATTTGTATTTATATATTAGTTAAAAAATATGGTCAATGTAAGCTATGTGAATAGTGCATATTGTAAAATTGCGACATGTATTTTGAAACGGAATAAGTATTTATTAAAAACTGATGCATGTTCATCATCATAAATGTAAAGTGAAATATAATAAGTTGTGAGTGTGTTAGAATTGTAAAATATTAATTAATTAAAAATAAAGGTGTCCTTCTTTATGAAACAACTAGTGTAGTGACATGTGTCAAATACTAGATGATTTTTTGAGAGCTCGGACAATATAATTCCTTAGGTAAACAAATTATAATATAAAAATACAATTATTATTTTTGTCATGTGGTTGAATTAAATTAAATATGAGCTTACATAAAGTATAAACATACATAGATGAAATAAATTTATTAGATATGTTGTGAATTCGATATTTAAAATCACACCAATAAACTAAGATGTGTGGAGTAAAAGGAAGTAGTAATCAAAATCAAAGTAACTTCAAGCAGCAACAACAACAATCGACATAGATCTAAGTGTGAAGCGCACGATCATAACTAAAGAAACAAAGATAAGAAAGAAGAGAAAAACAAACACACAAATATTTGTTCATCTAATTTCAAAAAATGTAACCTACATCTGCGGGAGAGAGCATCTCTCCAATCCACTATGAAAATAAGTGATACAAAAGGTTACAAGAAATTAGATCACAGGCTCACAAAGAACAATCCCTAATTTCTACCTATTTTTCAAGTTGTTCAGACCCACAAAGAATTATAAGAGAAAACAAGAGAGAAAGCTTTATGTTCTTTCCTCTAATGAGATCTCACTATTCAAGGTGTTTGTGAAGTGTTTCATCATCCAAAGACAATTAACCCTAAAATTCACTCCTTTGGTTTTTACAAGATTCTCTCTCTTAAAGTTTTCCAAAAAAAATAAAGAATGAAGACTTATATAGTACTCAGACCCAGACAAAATCGTGTCACGATTTTCCTGGATCACGCGACAATTTGAAGTTTTGTACACAGTTGAGTATTGGACCTAATCCAAAATCGCGCCATGAATTTTTGCAAACGAAAACCTCCAAGCTGCTCCACCAAATCGCGCCAAGATTAACACCAATCACGCCGCGATTTTTGACAACCTTCGTCACAAATTTTTGAGCCAATTTTAAACAAGATAGAAACTCATTTACAAGGAAAGAAAAACAAAAAATCGAGAGGACATAAACCTAACCCAATTGCAGAAAAAAGACAAGAAGAAACTGAAAATATTACACATCTCTGGAACTTGTTGAAGTGGAATACTACACATACTCATGATGATATTGAAGTTTTGAGAAGCAAAATATAGAGGAGTTACCAAAGCCATAAATGAAAATAACTTCGGTAAATTCCTCGAGGTGTTCAAAAACTTATAAATATATATTCCCTTTGTTGAAGTTCTTGAACAAAAATCAATCTACACAAAGTTCATGAAAGACACTTTTTCAAGGAAAAGGACAATTGGCGATGAGACATTGATGCAAAAATGTAAGTTATGTAAAGAAAAATATCTACCTTCACTAATGGGACAACCCAAGAAACTACCACTCTCTACTACTAATTAGAACATAGAATTAAGACCATCAACAACTAATAACAACAAAATTGAAAAAAATAAGGCCACTCTTCCATAATTCTCCACGTTTGAGAGAATTCTTCAGGACTCATATTAACCAACACCTAAGTGTTGGCCGAACTAACATACTCCATAATCCATTTACTTTATTTAAATGGAAAAATCATTCTTTGTATCACATAATCCAAATACCCCCGGTTAGTTGAACCAAAAGCCTTTTCAAAATCAATTTCAAATAGAATAAGTTCCTTCTTCTGCTTCTTGGCTTCCTCAACAAACTCACCAGCAATGAGAATACCATCGGAGAAAATTGTCACATTTAACAAATGTCGATTGAGATTCCGAAACAACAAAATCAATAATTTATTTGAGTCTATTCAACAACACTTTAGCTAGAACTTTATACACATAACAAACAAGAGAAACGGACCTAAAGTCACTAAACCTTTTGACTATCATCATTTATTCATAATGAACACAAAAATGTGTAATTCTGCCTTTAACTAGTCATCCATTAGAATGAAATTCGTGCACTAATCTCATAAAATCATTTTCAAAGACTTCTCAAACCTCCTTGAAAAAAAATTAAATTTGTTAAGCCCAAAATCCTAAAACTATCACAATCTCAAATCGTTTGTTTCGCTTTCTCCTTAGTGAACATTCTCTTTAAAGAAACAACACCAACTTCACTTAACATTTTAAACTTAAAGTTTTCCACTTCAAGTCAACTGCAATTATTTTATACCAAAAATATCCCATACTAATAAATTAAGTAACAATAAAATCAACTTATCCACTCTCATTTGTAATGCGAAAATCAAAGAAAAATATTTTTAATATAAAATAATTGTGGATAAGTTGATTTTATTGTTACTTAATTTATTATTATGATTTTTTTTAAAAATAATCCTTTAACTGATAATAAAGATAACAATAAAGTTGTTCCCGTGAGCATAACTCAGTTATTTGGAACATTCCGATATGTAAGGTCTAAAGTTCAAACATGAGATTCTCCATTTATTCATTTTAAGAGGCAAAATTTCAGTTCAATATGTAAGGTCCAAAGTTCGAACATGAGATTCTCCATTTATTTATTTTAAGGGGCAAAATTCAAGTTCAATATGTAAAGGTCCAAAGTTCGAACATGATATTCTCCATTTATTCATTTTAAGAGGCAAAATTCCAGTTACTATACAAAAAATCAATAAAGCTATTATTTTGTAATGTAAATGATAACACTTAATAAACAAAATAAAAAATGTACCAGAAATAAAAGTATCAATAAATTTTAATGACAACTATATTCATTAAATTATTTGGTTTTGTACCCAAAAAGAAATGATTTGGTTATTTATTTATATCGTTACTTTTTGTATGGAATAATACTAATGGGCTGCTTTGCTTCAAAAGAAAAAGAAAATTGCTCTTCTCCTAAACGTTTTTGTTCATTCCTACGTCAAACTTCCTAAAATAATCCCAACGCGAGTTAACTCACGCTCGGGAGATCCAGCGTGACTTAACTCACGTTGACCCCCAACGTGAGTTAACTTGAGTTGGCTTTAGGAAAGCTAACAAACCAGCAATTCTTGATAGAGATGTTGTTTTTTTAAGCTCCTAAACGTGCATTTTTTACAATATTCATCATCGGCTATCACTACATTCATTTACCATATTCATTCATTCAATCAATCTCAGTACCTTATGTTCATTTTTTTAATTCCCAATCATTCGCTACGTTTTTTTAAAAACATTCATTTGCTCAATGGTAAGCATGTTTTAGAAAGATCAATTCATTCATTTCGAAAATAAATTCTAACAAAAAAATACACAAGTACGCAAAATCAATTCCAAAACAATAGAATACGACAAATTTATTTAGTTTTAATTTCATCTCCGTTCAAATCGGGCAATAAACAAAGTGTTGCGTTACATTACATTACATTCTCCATAAGGATGTTGTATCATCATGATGTTGGATTTAAATTAAATTCATGAAAGTTTGCCGAAAATGCTTCTTCTGAAACTGAAATACAAAAAAGAAAACAAACAACAAACCGTTAAAAATATAAACATTTGAATAACTAAAACATAAACATTTTAACATAACAATTAAATCGTAAATAAGCAATAATTAATAAACAATAATTAAAATAAACACTATCATATAATAATTAAATCGTTAAAAACAATAATTAAAATAAAAATCTTAACATTACAATTAAATCGTAAATAAATAATAATTAAAATAAACACTTTAATATAATAATTAAATTGTTAAAAAAACAATAATTGAAATAAACATATAAACATTTTAAGATAACAATAAACTTGCAAAAAAGACAGTAATTAAATAAAATTTAAAATTATACTTACTATAGCGTCAGTCGAAAGCAAGCACGTTTTGTGCTATCAAAATTCGATAGAAGCGACAGGTTAGTAGGGCCCCTAAGAAAACCCTCTGGTCCGGGTGCAACCTCCGGTACCGCCTGCTGCTCAGCCTCACCCTCCTGATGCTGAGGCTGCTCAAACTGAGGCGCCTCATGATGCTGCTCATAATGTGTAGGGTCCACTATCTGAGACGGACCCGTCTGGGACGACGACCCCTACCCACTCCTACGTCCGCCGCCGCGTCCCCTTCTAATCGGAGGGCGCGTAGACACCCTATCTGCCCGTGCACTGGATGTCATCATTTCCTTGCCGAGTCTTTGCCTGTTTGGGTTGCTAGACATATCTACACAATATAAAACAATGCAAAAAATCAAACAAATTTTCATTGAGACATTTTATCAAACACCTAGAGTTCAACAAAAACATTATGAGTACATTGTGTCATTTCAATCTCTAAACTACCACATTGCACTCAAACTCACTATAATCAACATTAACAATCCAATTTATAACTAATTTCATCATTAACATGCAAAATATCAAACAATTTTTCATTGAGACATTTTATCAAACACCTAGAGTTCAACATAAACATTATGAGTTCATTGTGTCATTTCAATCTCTAAACTACCACATTTGAGTGAAACTTACTGTAATCAACATCTAACGTATAATTTCTAACTTATTTGATCATTAACATCTAAAATTTCTAACAATTTCATCAACCATAAAAACCTAACATTTCACAATTTTATCCAAAATATCAAACATTTAATAAAAAAAGGCAATGTAAAAGGACCATAAAGCACTTACATGTAATTGAAGTAGAAGTAGAAGTTGATTTGATTGAGTTTGATGAAATTCACACAATTTGGGAGAAAATTCACACTTGTTTGCTTTGAAACACAATGGTTTCTGTGTTTTGCCTGTGCTGTTTTATAACAGAATGCAACGTGAGTTAAGTCACGCTGGCTTCGAGTGTGAGTTAACTCACGTTGGATATCACAGTGAGTTAAGTCACACTGACTCTACCGAACGTGAGTTAACTCACTTGGGGGTTATTTTTGAAAATTTTGGGTGGAAATGAGCAAATTTGTTTAGGAGAAGAGCAATTTTCAAAGAAAAATACCAATGGTCTAAAATAGCCCAAACTAATATTTGTATACATTCCCCCAAATGGATGTGAAACTCTTTTTACACCCCCACACGTCTTGTTCCTCCTGAAAATCCAAAATATCCCTTTACTAAAATCCGGACGTGTTTTTTTTTTCTTTCGAATTTTAGAATATGGACGATTATTATGAGAAGCCCACTGTTTAGGAAGAAAGAAAATTAGCCACAATTAATTTAGCAATGGTTGAATCATATGGCTAAATATGTTTTTAGGGTTTTTACACATCCGAAGTATAACTCTGTACGTGTAATAAGTCTACTTTACACATCCGAATTTTAAAATCCGGATGTGTAAAATGCACTTTTCAATTAAAATTAGTTTATAGGATTTCTTACATACAATGAAGATTTGATATATATGTTTTGAGTCATTACATACCACTTGAACCTTATATCTTAGTTTGTTGTTTCTCATCTCAGTAAATACAATTGTATCAATTAATGCACATATACAAGTACTGCTTCGAAGCACTTTTATATATGTTCAGATTTATCTTTGGTGGGTTTGTAAAACCAAATGAAGTAGCAACAGGCTACACAAGTACAATTAATAATACAGTCATCATATTGTAATTGTAGTCTATGTACCATTCAATTCTAAAGTGTCATTTTTATCTACCAATAAGCCTTCATTGGTGGCTTGAGAGAGCTTAAAGTATTTACTATTTAGCCATGAGTAAAGATTGAAAAGGGGGAGAGAATTATGCATGGTAGCACTTAGGAAGGAAGATATTTATTACTAAATTTCATAAGATAAAAGATGTTAAGAAGGAAATGAATGGATCTCATTCCTGATAGAGTAAGAAGGACATGTATGAATCTCATCCATAAAAGTGAATCTTAAAATTTAATTAAATAAAAAGAGAAAATGGCAATTACATGAAAATAAATCTGCCATAACTTTTGAATCATGTCCCTAAGACCCTAACTAGCAGTAGTACATTTGGAAGATTTTTCGATATAAAAAGAAAGCATTTCTCAGCTGGAACAAGCGTTGAAGAATATTCGAAGAAGTGAGAAAACAAAAAAGACAAAATCATCTTTGCAAATTGCAAAAGCTTCACCGTAAATAAATCATTTATCATTCCATCTAATTATAAGTATCTTATTTGAGTTTTGCAGGGTTTTAAAAAAATATTAGTTATGTTAATTTTAATAATAAAATAAAATTCATATCCTACAACATTCTTATTAAATCCTCTAAAAAAACATTCTTATTGATTGTGGTTTTGTCTAACATGCACAAACAAAATAGTCTTGCAACATACACATGTCTTTTCCATGATTGGATTAAAAAGTTATACCATATTTCATTTATTTTCATGGTGAGATTTATCAATCAAAATGATGGAAACTAACTTGTGCATGATATAAAACTTGTCTCACTTATGCACTATGAATTTTTGGGTGGCATTTCACATGGGAAAGGCCAATCCTTTCCCACCATAGGAAAATTTTTTTTACCATTAGATTAAAGAGGAGCACAAATGTTATTATGGTTTGTCCACACTATATATTTTTCCCTCATCATCTTCAACTTCATGAGAATGCAAATCTGCAATTCACCACCACCAAGAGACTACAATCCATATCCATCTTCATCAAGTTGTTCTTAAAAAACCCAAAAAATTAAAATCAAAGAACAATCCAAAAACAATCTTCATGTAATTAAAGAAACACACTCCAATTTCTTCAACCTCACCATCCTCTCTTATGTTCACTTTCTCTCCGGTTTCAAAACCCATTTTCCCTTTATTGATCTCAAATTTCTACGATGATATTAATTTTTATTTTTGTCTTTTGTAAATGAGATTTGGATATTGAGAACAATTTAAAATGGTTCAAAAAAATATAATTAGAAAAAAAAAGCATAAAAAACAATTATTCATAACCAGATCTGATGGTTATTGATAAGGGAGAAGAGAAGGAGTGTTCTTGATGATTCAACTCAAGCAAATATATGTAGTTATACAGTGTATGATTTGGTAAAGAACCTGTAATTGCAAATTGTGATTTAAGATTCATAAACACAAACAAAAACCAACGTTCAATTTACAGAAAAAAAAATAGTGACCCATTTGGCTTTCAAAATTGAAGTAACAAATATAGAAAGAGAGAATAAAAAATACCGGGAGAAGTTTGTGAAGATTTGTGTGATTTAATTTGTTTGAATGGTAGCCATGATTGGTGTGATCTTGCAAAAGCTGCTGGTGATGGGTGAGTGATGAAGGTGAGACAAAAAAATATAGTACAGAGAAGTCTATGATAAAGCTATGTTCCTTACTTAATCTAAGGGCAAAAAAAACTTTCCCATGGTGGAAAAAGATTGGCATTTCTCATGTGAAATGCCACCATAAATTTGACCATTAATAATGATTTTGAGAGATATATTGTGTGATGCAGAGATGCAAAATGATGATAAAAGGATGATACTACAAGACAAACTATGTGAGAAAAGAGTAATTGATTTATGAGATATATCGTAAAATGACATGTGATAATATAAATTTAAAAGTTGATCTACGTAAACTTAAAAGTTGAAATATGAAAATGAAATAAGATGACAATATTTTTTTTTATGTAGCTAGCAAAGGCTATGAACGTGTGCATTATGCTTGGAGAAATAGAAATTTCACGTCTTAAACATTTGTTAAATACTATGGCTATTTTTTTTTTGTCCAACTCATATGGATATCATTACCCAAGCCAATGTAGAGAGTGTGGGAATGTTCATCTTAAAAGAATCCCCTTCTATAATTTCTACAAATATAGTATTTTCTAGGAATATTCTTAAATAAAATAACAATGTACTATAGTTTTTTTTTTTTTTTACTGAATACAATATAATAGTAAAAATAGAATGTTAGCATTTAGTACAGCCAACTGCAATACCATACTCATAGTAGGCAGTTGCAGTGCGTTTATTGCCGAGTTGTGGGGGTGATGTTTGGGCTTTAGTTGACTTATAATTGAGATTTTAAAGCTGTGGAGCTGTAGAAGTATCAAGTGTAGGATGAGTCAGCTAAGCTTAGTTGATTGAGCTAAGATATTAAACGAGTTATGGAGTTAAAAGTATAGAAAATACTAACACAACAATTAAACATTAATCATTCAATAAAAAGAAGAAGAAGGATGAAGTTATTGCAAGTGTTAGAGATTGGTCAGGAAAAGTCATTTTCTTCTAGAGCTTGATTAGGAGATTATGATATGTATTCATGCCGTGAAGCTAATACGAGCGCATATGGGTTCATTAATACAACGTTCATTCCAAATAGAAAATACTACAATTGATCTTTTTCGGAGACTATATGGGCGATCGTTGTGAGTTTCATAAATTTGGATTTTGTACGAAAAACTATTTCTCTATTTTCCTTTTTCTGTCAAAAGTGTTTGTTTACTTTAAATACTAATTAGTAGCCAATTTAATAAATTTCAATAGCAAATGAGGCTTAGACCAAATTTAATATATTTTGATGTGATCTTTTTATTTATAAGATTTGACAACAAAAAATATTTTTATTTGTAGACCAAAAGCTTTAGTATCCTCATTTTTAGGCCGACCATCTAGTAATTATGTATGACAATAAGGAAGAATTATAAAGAAAGTTTAAATGTGGAAAAACAACTTCCAAACTATCAATTTATAAAAGAACTACACCCTCCTGTCATTATTATATGCAAAAATTTATATTTTAAATTCATTCAATTAATGGTGTATATAATTTTATTATAGACTACATACATTATTTAATGAATGAATCTAAAATATTGATTTTTTTGCTTATAATAATAATCAGAAGGTGTATATACTAATCCATTTGAGGCTCAACACAAAAGGGAGATGAGACTAACCATTACAAAAGGGAGATGAGACTAACCATCATTAAGAATATGTAGTATTCTATTATATTATTATTAATAGAGAATAAATGTGTAGCCTGCAAATCATCTATAAAGGCTTCACCAAAGTGACCATAAGCCAAAGTTGCAAATCCTCTCTATCTATGTTGGATAATTGATATCCATTTCCGTCAATGGTGGGTCAAGGTTTTATTTATTTTTTTTTTTGACATGGTGGGTCAGTGGTAAGGTCAAGGTTACCGTTCAATAATATATTTCACAAATTTTAAGTTATAACTTGCTAATTTACGTGTCGAAAGAAATAAAACTTTCTAATTTGGATCAATTAAAAAATAACTAGATGTAAGTTACCAAGCCACTATAAAATTATTTAACTTACACCTATTAATTTTTTTAGTCGGTCTGTTATAGCAAGTTACACCTTTAGATGTGTTTCTAATAAATTTAGTTATAATTGTCCATAAATCATAGTTCAGCTTGTAAAAATGTTAAAATTGTTAGGCCGAACATCGTAATCGAGATTCGAACTCATACTCCATTTATGTCTCTTTGCTCTCAAGTAACAATTGTCATTTCGTTTATTTAAATAGGGTTAATACCGCTTTTGGTCCCTGTAATATAAGCGAAATCCGGTTTTAGTTCCTGTAAAAAAAAAATTAGATTCTGTCCCTATCATTTCAGATTCTTCCACTATTGGTCCTCATTTAACTTGTCAGCAGAATCTGCTGACGTGTCCAACTGATTGTGTAATTATTTTAATTTTTTTAACTAGAATCATATGCCACTTAGATTAAAATGTATTTTGATTTTAAAATTAACTAAAAACAAAAATCTTTATAAATTGAATTAAATAAATAAAAAAGTAAAATTAAAAAAATTAAGGGGGACATGAGCCTCTCTCACAAGCTTCATGTAACCATATCCATGGTTATCACCCAACAACATCATCTCCATCTCCTTCTTCTTGTTGTTTTTCAATCTCCTCTATACAAACACAACTAAAAGTGAGTCAAACACAACTAGGCATGGCAACGGGGAGAGTCGGGGACGGGTTTAAGCATAACCGCCTCCGCCCCCGCTTCCATGCACCCACCCCCGCCCCAGTCCCCGTCCCCGTCCCCAAACCTTATCGGGGTAAAAATTGAACACCCAATCCCACCCCCAATGGGGACGGGTTTCCCGGCCCCGCCCCCACCCCCACCCGCGAAAACTCTATTTTTTATAAAATATTTAAAAAATTAATTTTTTTTCATTTTTTTCATAGCAACAAAAAACAATAACTATATTAATAATTAAAGGTCTAATAAACTTTTTTCAAAAGAGAAAAATAATTCTAATAAACATGTTTCTAAAGAGTAATAATATATTAAAATAGGTTGGTGTTTATTTGACAGAAAATGGAAATAAAATTATAAAATTTAATAAGGTAAATTTCAAAAAGCGGGTGCGATGCGGGGTGGGTGCGGGGGCGGGGCGGGTATAAGCATCCCCCAGCCCCGCCCCCGTACTAAAAACTCAGATTTCCCCCGCATCCAGTTAAATCGGCTTTTCCCCGTTAAATTCGGGGCGGGGGTGGCGGGGTCTAGGCAGGGGCGGGTTTTGTTGCCATGTTTAAACACAACAATCCCAATAACAAGAACAGTTCCAATAATTTCAACAAAACAAACCTAAAAAAAAAATTCAAAACCCAAAAATATGCATTTTGAGACCTTTAAATTCGTTTTAATCAATACAATATAATAACTTCCCAAAAATATGAATTCTTAATTTGTTCTCGATACCACAACCGTAACCATATTCTCCCCCTTCGGCGCCACCGCACTCGTCAAAGCCACCATTCACCAGCTTACCACCGCGACCGGCAAGAACAAATCTCAACCTGAAATTCAGTGTCTCATATTCGGTACATGTTTATGAGTGATAAACGAGATCTTGAAGGAGAAAGAACCCATAAAGCTTGATTTTGTTGGTGATTGTTGTTCATCATTGTTGTTGATTAGCTTTATTTTAGTGTTAATGTTGTTTAAGTTTAGGTGTTTAGTGTTGATTATTAGTTAATTAGATTTTTAGTGTTGTGATTAGGTTGGTCTGTGAAGAGAAGAAGAAAAGGGAGAAGGTGGTTGTTCGGAGGGAGGTGGTGGTGCAGTGGGGTATTGGGAGGAGGAGGAGGTGTGTGAAGTAATTCTGTGTTTGGAGAATGGGAGGATGAAGAAGAATGGTGGTGTGGGTTGCAACTCACGTGCCCCTTAATTTTTTTAATTTTATTTTTTTATTTATTTAATTCTATTTGTAAAGATTTTTGTTTTCAATTAATTTTAAAATCAAAATACATTTTAATTTAAGTGGCATCTGATTCCAATTAAAAAAATAAAAAAATTACACAGTCAGTTGGACACATCAGCAGATTCTGCTGACAAGTTTAAGCGAGAGAGCAATAGTAGAAGAATCTGAAATGATAGGGACAAAATCTATTTTTTTTTACAGGGACTAAAACTGAAATTCGCTCATATTACACAGACCAAAAGCGGTATTAACCCATTTAAATAAATAGTTATCTACTAACAATATATAAAAATCGAAGTCCAGTAAAATTTCATAATCGTACTTATTAAAACTCACGATCTCCTTAATTTTATGTCCATAATGGTCATTTTGCAAAATTTAATTTATTTGTTTTTTAAAAAATTAATTGCGGATAATAGTCATCATATGTGTAACCAATTTATACGGATAACTATGAAACTAATTAATTTATTTTTTAAAAAAAAAATTGATTACGGATAATGGTCAAGTGTAACCAATTTCAATGGATAACTATGAAACTAGTTTATTTGTTTTTTAAAAAATTAATTTCGGATAATGGTCATCACAAGTGTAACGAGTTTTTTTTGTCAAAAAAAAATTTGCAAAATTTCATAATCGTCCAACAAACATTGAATGATGTTTTGCATATAAAAAAATTAATAGAAACACTACATTGATGTTTATATATTGAAAATTATCATGAGTTTCCAATATTTTATCATATCGACTTTCTCATATATGTATATAAAATTTGTTTCTGCACATATAAACATTTAAAATCTGCAATGGGAATGGTGCAAACATTGAACGGTGTTTTGCATATAATTTTTTTTCATTTAATTAATAGAAACACTTCATTAATGTTGATATTTTGAAAATAATCACGAGTTTTCAAAATTTTATCATATCAACTATCACATATCGATACATAAAAAATTTCTTCTACATATATAAGCATATAAAATCCTCAACGAGTGCGGTTTAAATATTTAACAGTGTTTTAAATATAAAATAAAAATTTATTTAATAGACACACTACATTAATGTTGATATTTCTAAAATAGTCATGAGTTTCTAAAATTTTATCATATTGACTTTCTCACACTACAAGAAAAGAGGTTTTTAGAGTCAGATTTTAGCGTCGGCCCCCGACACCGACGCTAACAGCGTCGGCCTAGCATCGGCCAGGCCTACACTATGTCACATATCCCAAATTTGTCTTACTGAAAAATTATAGCGTCGGCCTAGCCGACTCTAAAATTGCAACACTAGTATTTTCTTTATTTTATTCAATGAGCTAGCATGGGTCCATCCGACTCTAAACCAATTCATTTTCATTATCACTCCCACCAATTCATTTCATTCTCCCTCCTACAATTTCATTCTCCCTCCCACAGCTCCAAACCCTAAAACCAAATTTTATTCTCCACCAAAACTCAAAAAGCCCTCCAACATTTCAATTGAATAGGTTTCTTTTCATTTTCCCCTCTTCTCTCGTTTTCCCTTTTCACTTTTCCCTCTTTCAATTTCAAGATCTTCCATTTCCTCTTGTCTCTTCCAATTCGTTTTCCCTCTTATATTTCACCACCGAACCCTATTCAACCACCGTCATCCACCATTCAAACCCTATTAATCTCTAACCATTGAACCCTAAACCCATCTCTCTCCATCAACCAACCTCTTTGTTCACTAAAGACTCATCTCTCACAGGTAAACTTCAATTTCCATTTTGATAAAATTAATTTACTTTAAAACTAAATTAACTCATGTATGATTCAATTTGAAGAAGCTAACTCTAGAATTGAAGACACGAAAGATTTCTCCCTTCTTTGAACCCTAGAATTGAAGGAAGAAAGAGTTCTCTCTTGCTCTCGTTGAATTTGTCGTCCGTGAATGTCGACCGTTCCAAGGTATCTTCTTCTTGCCCTCTTTGTGATGCTTCTGTCAACTTGTGTTGACTAAATTAATGTACCTTTATTTGATTTCAGTTGACATTCACTTCAATCTCAATTCATTTATTTTTTTAAGTGTTTTTATCAATGCTTAACACAATATTGAACCCTTATTAGAAAATAACATATCAAGGCTTAACAATCTGTTTTTTATTCTTAGCTTAAACCAATCTTACCATTCTTAGGTTAAACCATATCAATTCACCAAAAAAAAAAGCTTAATCCATACCAAGGCTTAATATTTATGTTTTAGAAGTTAAGGTTTTCGTTTTATGTTTTGTAGTATTTTTTACTTACTGTTCTGATATGGTGAGATTGTGGAAATTTTCAAATCTCTGCTATATATACACATATGTTTGTAGTGAGAGATCTTAGTTTTCATTAATGACCAAAGTAATGTTATTTGTCCAAAGCATTTGCTTGAATTGGGTAATCCCAATGGAGTCTTCTCTGTCTCCCTCATGAACTATAGTTATTAAACTATTTGCAGGAAACACATCGCAGTCACTTTAGTAGCAAAGAGTCCACATGTAGAATCTTTAGCAAATGGAAGCCAACAATGAAAACTAAGAGGTAAACTTCTAGTTATTGTGGTTAAAAATGGTACAAAGATTGAATGTCAGATATGCTAGTAAGCTATGGTGACAATGTGGTTGTATTTGGGCCCGACTACAAGTTATAAGATTCTTTTTTTTTTTCAAAATTATTTTGTGCTAGTTATATAAGTAAAATGTAAAATATAGTGGCTGGCTATGAAGTAAATTATTAGAGCATTTTTTTAATGAAATAAATTGTTCAAGTCAGATAGACATGTATGTATTTTGATTCTTAATTTAGATTTTTCATAAGTAAATTAATATGTATGTAGCAGTGTCGATGTCCTACATTTTTTACATTAACGGTGTTGACGTGTCCATGTTAATGTTGTGTCAGATGTCCGTGCTTTATAGGTGGACCAGCTATAAACACAACGATGTTGGACTGCTACAAAGTTATTTTAAGACATTTGAACCTGAAGTTTCAGTTCAAGTCATGAACTAATCCATTGTGGGATAACTCATCATTGTCTTTCTTCGGTATATATGTCATTTTCAATGTAAGTGCTAACTTAAAAAAATTAATAAATTACTATGCAACACATATTGACTATGGAATAGAATTATAATCACACTTATCACACTTGCTATGCCGTTCATTTCTTGTTTCCAGTACACTTAACTTCCTAAAATGCAGTGTTCAGTTTGGAACAGGCGTGAAAGCATTTGAGTCTGCTGCATATGCAACTTTTACAGTTAGCCTTTAACAATTTTTTCTTTCATATTTTTCTCCTTTTTTTGTGTTGTAAGCTTGTAATATCTATGAAGTTTGTGTCTGTTGTACACGGGGCATATAAGTTATAGGAGAGCTACCTGAGAGAGTTACAAGTTACAAAGGCGTGTAATATAATTACTTCACCGTATAGGTACTTTGATCTATACAAGTTGTGGCATGATGTATTATAATTACGTTGTTTTTGTTTTCCTCTTTTTCTTTGTGTATCTATCATGTAGAGACAAATGTGACAAGTTTTCTTGGCTTAGGGTGTGATACTATGTATTGTGTTCAGTCTTACATCTACATATTAGCTACTTTCACTTGTTTGTGACAACAAGTAGAAATAATGATCTAGAGTCCTCTAGAAACTGGTCTGCAGTCAAAGTTGGTTTGGATAGTTCTAAGTTATAAATGATTATTGATATCTAGTTGATTTATAATTTGTTTAAAGTTTAAATTGGAGTATGAGAGTTTCATGAGATTTTTCGACAACCTCTTGGAAATTCACTCATGATTGGCCATCATTGTTTTTTAATTAATATGTAAGCAATTATTTAGGTAAGGTTAGTCATGTTGGAACAAAATGTATGAACAACTCTCTTTTGGGTTTTGATGATAACAAAGTGTTAAAAAGAAAATTGGAATTGCTAATGCTTTGTTCTAAGTGTGCAGAACCATGTTCTTAATGTTTGGTAATTAATACTGGTTATGGAAGAACAAGCTAAGAGCAAGAAGGAAAGCATAGAAGCCTTGTTGCAAGTTTGAAGCAAGACTGGGTCTGAAGCAGCTTCTGAAAGACTGAGTCTGAAGACTGCGTCTGAAGGGTGCTTCTGAAGGTTGAGTCTGAAGGTCAACAGAAGTCAACGTCTGAAGGTTGAGTCTGAAGGTCAACAGAAGTCAACGTCTGAAGGTTGAGTCTGAAGGTCAACAAAAGTCAACGTCTGAAGAAGTGCTTCTGATGAATAGTGCTTCTGAAGGGTGCGTCTGAAGATCAACTTCTGATCCGTACGTCTGAAGACCAGCTTCTGAAGAGAAGCTTCTGAAGTCTGAAGTGTGCTATCACTGTCAACAGTACAACCTGCTCTGCAACATTCTCAAAAGTCAGAACTGATGTCTACACTCACGTTTCCTTGGACAAAAACACTCAATCCCTTTTAAGGAAACATTTTTATACGTTGCTCTTAAACTTCATATACCATTTCAAGGATGAAGTTAACGTGATTGAAGCTTCAACTGCAACGGCTCTATTGCTGACCTGGATTTCTACCAAAACTCAACAGCTCTTTTATTCTCTATAAAAGGGTGAAGTTTTGAAGAAGAAACACAAGACTCTGTATAGAAAAACTACACTGCAAAAACCAGCAAGCTTATACTCTGTTTTTCGTATCTGTCACAAAACAACTTAGGAATTCTTACAATTTGTTTATCTTAGAATTCCTTAAGTGTTAGAGTCTTAACTGAGTTGTATTTTGTGAACACCTCTGATATTTGATCAAGTGTTCAACACAAACTTATTTTCTGTTGTAAAATCAGTTTGATACCCAAAGTCTTAGCCTGCGTGCTGAGCAACCAGAAGTCTCTTTACTTTGTGTATTGAGCAAGTCTCTTAGCTTTGTGCTTTGAGCAGGGAGTCTCTTGACTTTGTGTCTTGAGCATTGGAAGTCTCTTGACTGTGTGTCTTGAGCAGGGAAGTCTCTTGACTTTGTGTCTTGAGCATTAGAAGTCTCTTACTAGGTGTTTGAGCATTGAAGACTCTTAGCTTTGTGCTTTGAGCAATTGTAATCAGTTTGATTATAGTTAAATCTCCTGTAAGTGACAGGGGGACTAGACTACTTTCGGTTTGTGGAAGGAACTAGTATAAAAACCATTGTGTCCTTCTTTCCTTATCTCTTTACTTTTTAACCCGCTGCTAACAAACTCTGAAAAAGTTTCAGAACTGATCTATATCAGATTCTAAACTTAAACATAAGTTTTTGAGAAAGGAAAATTTGCCCACACAATTCAACCCCTCCCCCCCCCTTCTTGTGTGCTTTTCTCACCTTCAAGTCATTCCCTGTTGCGGCTGAAGCTCTTGATTCCAAATTTTCCCTTCCCATTGGAAAAACCTAGGTACTTATTTATCTAAATTATGGGCTTGTTTATAGATCATTCATTTACGGTTGTGATTTTGAATTGTGTTCGGAAAGGATGAACTATTATGGGCTGGTTCATTTATAGTTTATGGTTTAGCTTATGTGAATGTGTTTATTTACTTATTGTGTTACTGGTATTGATTGATTTGTTGAATGTAAAAGAATCAAAAACAAGGAGTGGAGTGTTTGTACCTCCTCCTGGTTTTCAATGAATCTGGTTGTTCTCGTCTACGTTTGCGGTTCAAAGATACCTTGTACTTAGATGCCTTAATTTAGTGAAGATGCCTTAATGTCAATAAATGTTGCCTAGCAACTAAGTACTTAGATTTGCTGGAAATGACAACATTGTTACTTGAGTGAAAGTTGCTCAATTTACTTCCGTTGATGTTTCTGACCATATTATGTGTACAGGTGGTAATGCAGATTATGATATGGATATGCACCAGAAAGAGCAACTTCATGACAATGCTTAACCAATGATGCAATCTCAGCATTTCTCTGTGAGTGACATGTTATAAAAGATCTAAAAGTCGTATTGCATAGAGATCCATGTTTATAATATTAATAGGATGAAGTGCTCATTTCTCAATTTTCCATGCTTTCATTCAGCAGATGGGGAGGTCTGCTGGTTTCAGCTTGGGGGGAACATATTCATCCCATCGTACCCAACCGCAACAACACAATCCTTCAGTCAGCAGTGGCAGTGTCTCGTACTCATCTGTAAATAACCAGGATCTTCTCCATCAACATGGATCAGATATTTTTCCATCTCATTCTGCCTATCAGTCACAGGTCTGCAACTTTTCTACTCCGAATGGAGGCACTTAATTTATTTTTTTTTATGAAATCCTTTTTCAATGTAGGGCCTGCTTAAACTAAAATGATGTAATCCTCTCTAAAACAAGTATTTCTGACATTCAAATCACTTTGATTTTGGTTTAGACTAGCGGACCTCCTGGCATTGGATTAAGGCCTTCAAATTCTCCAAATGCAGTTTCTGGTATGGGCATGACCCGCTCATCCAGCAATATCAACAGCAAAAGAACCAATCCCAGTTTCGTCTTTAAATGCCATCTCTAAATCAGTCTTTTAGGGATCAGGGCATGAAGTCTATGCAAGATGCACAACCTACACCAGATCCATATGGTTTGCTTGGCCTGTTAAGTGTAATCAGGATGAATGATCTTGACCTGGCATCTCTTGCTCTTGGAATTGATCTTACAACCCTTAGCTTAAACTTGAATTCATCAGAAAATCTTCATAAGACTTTTAAGTCTCCATGGTCAGAAGAATCAGCTAAGGGTGATCCAGAGTTTAAAGTGCCACAATGTTATTTCACTGAACAACCACCTGCTCTACACGTGAGTTTTGACATTATGTTTTATAATTTCATTTTCCTATCATGAAACCTTTTCTTTGGGCTAATTGTATGTTGCATGTTGCAGCAAGGTTATTTTTCAAAGTTTTCGGTGGAAACATTATTTTACATATTTTACAGGTGCTTTTCAAATCTGAATCTTGCTTTAGTATTGACTTGTTTGGTACTGTAATTTAATATAAATTTCTCTTTTCTGCAGCATGCCCAAAGACAAAGCACAATTATATGCTGTAAACGAGCTATATGCCATTTTCTTCAATCCTTCCTTTTTTGGTTGTTTTAACTGAAAACCTTTCTACTTTGCTTTAAGAAGAGGTAATTTTCTTTCTTTTTTTTTTGTTTAATTCTCCTTGGGACTAGAATCTTATACTGCATATAGGTGGTAATAATTGTTCCCATTATTTAATCTTTGACTCTTAGCAATGGTTCAAAGCTTGTATACTATGTATGCACTATGCAGTGAAGTAGAAAATCCAAGTGTGGATATTTTGACAGGGGTACTTACCAGATAGGGATCCTCTCCATATCTCAAAGGAAATGGAGAGCTCTATTACTCATAGTTTTGGATTTTTAAAGACACATTTCTCTATGGTGACATAATTAGAATTTTATACATCCCAAAACCTTAGTAATGGAGTTCTCCATTTCTTTTGAGAAATTAATGATCTCTACTCGTACTCAGCTTTTGAATCAAAGAGTATTCCTTTGATGAATATACAGTGCTTCTTTAGGACAGAATGCTCCTTTGACTCAAGTTTGGGATATTTTCTGAAATAGTCAAAATCACAATAGTATTAATTATGCTAAAATTATAAATTGCATAAGAATAAGATGCCTAAATATTATTTATGGGTGAAAGATAAAAATATACAAAACAAATATTAATCAAGTATCATGAAATCGTAATCAAATAAGAAATCTTAGACATAGTATTTCCTTAAAACATATTTTTTCTAAAATTTCTAAAAACAACACAATTATGCCAAAATAATTTATTTTAGATAATACAAATTATAGAGGGTATTTGATTTTGGAAATGTTTGTAACATGACTAATGCAAATTCAACACCTGAATTTTGTGCCTCAAATTGGCCTGTACAAGTTTTAGTATATTATTACAAACTGCTCAACACAAATGATTTATCCCCATGAATGGCAGCACTCTGATTTCTGCTAGTGCTAAGTCTACTCCATCTTTTTCTTCAACTTACTGTAGAAATTTGCACTTCAGGTTCTGCACTTAAGACGTCAACTACATACTCTGAAGAGATGTCAAGAGGGTAAAGTAGATGAGGATCTTGGTGCTTCTA
The DNA here is from genome assembly GCA_018208015.1 of Medicago ruthenica. Classification (NCBI taxonomy): domain Eukaryota; kingdom Viridiplantae; phylum Streptophyta; class Magnoliopsida; order Fabales; family Fabaceae; genus Medicago; species Medicago ruthenica. The sequence continues at coordinate 100,337,002 of CM031372.1, read as the reverse complement.
CACAAATGAGTTTTAGTATGTTGTTTGGCATGATTGAAATATCGCTTAAGTAAGAGAGTTGCATATTATGCTAGCTCTTTTCTGGTTTTCTGCAGCAGGTTTCCTCTGTTGAATCGTTCGGTTAACCGGTAGGCCGCGTGACTGGAAGTGGGAGCTTTTCTTGGGTGCTTCTGCCACAGGTTTTAGGTGATGTGGCTGCAGTTTCGTTTCTGCACTTGTTTTCTGCTATGCTTTGGCCTGCCCTGCAACATTTTTGTTGGTCTAATTAGGACTGGTTGAAGCTGTTTCATTCGGTTTAGAGGGAGTCACCTTCTTCTATTTTTCCTGAAACTAGCAGACCCCTTTTTATTTGATTTTTTTTAAGGTTAACTACATTTTGTTTTGACTCACTGGTATAAGTTTTGGGTAGGTTTGTTTGGTGCTTTGTAGTGTTTTTTCCTGTTTAGTCTTGAGCAGTTGAGCATCATTACCTGCTAGTTTAGTTGTATTGTTCTCTTTGTATACGTTTTGAGTACTTATTGTCGTGAGTTGGAAGTTATATATAAATCTTTGATCGTAATACTGAACATGTTTGTTATAATATTGCAATATTACTTTTTGTGGTTTATTTGATGTGTTCATTGGTTTATTAGCATTATGGTCAAAACATGGTATCAAGTGAAGTGAGATGTGAAAAAAAATGTTAGATAGCGCAGAACCGACTAAACATTAATTTTTTTTCTTTAAAGCTGACTTTAGCGTCGGCCTAGCCGACTCTATAGGATTTAGGGTACTTTAGCTTCGGTAGGCCGACTTTAATATTTAGTTGACTTGTTTGACTGTAGAGTGGGTTGGCCGACTCTACAAGATTTAGTTGACTGGTTTGAAGTTGACTTTAGCGTTAGTGCAGCCGACTCTAAATTTTATAATTAGCGTCGGCCTGGCAAACTCTAAATTATTTATTGACTTTTTCGATTTTGAAATTAATAGCCTCGGCTGCGCGAAGAGTCGGTTTTAGACTCGGCTTAACCGACACTATTTTAGCCTCGGAGGACAGAAAGCCGACTCTACCCAGTAGCTTCAAATTTTTTAGCCTGCCCCGACCCCGACGCTAAATCCGTGTTAGCGTCGGTTTTTTCCCCTGTTAGAGTGGGTTTTTGGCCGACGCTAAAACGCTGTTTTCTTGTAGTGTCATATATGTATATAAAATTTGTTTCTGCAAATATAAACATTTAAAATCTGCAGCGGCAACGGTGCAAACACACTACATTAATGTTGATATTTTGAAAATAGTCATGTGTTTCTAAAATTTTATAATACTGACTTTCTCATATATGTATATAAAATTTGTTTCTACACATCATAAACATTTAAAAATTGCAATTGCAGTGGTGCAAACATTAAACGATGTTTTGCATATAAAATAAAAATTTAATTAATAGAAACACTGTATTAATGTTAATATTTTGAAAACAGTCATGAGTTTTCAAAATTTTATCATATCGACTATCACACATCGGTACATAAAAACTTTCTTCTGCATATATAAGCATATAAAATCCTCAATAAGTGCGGTTTAAATATTTACCGGTGTTTTAAATATAAAATAAATATTTAATAGACACACTGCATTATTTTGTTTATGCAGATATAAGTACATAAAATCTGCAACGGGTGCGGTGCAAACATTGAACAGTATTTTGCATATAAAATAAAAAGTTACTTAATAGAAACACTACATTAATTTTGATTTTATAAATAATCATGAGTTTTCAAAATTTTATCATATCGATTTTCTCATATATGTACATAAAAATTTGTTTATGCAGATATAAGTACATAAAATCCGCAACGGGTGCAGTGCAAACATTGAACGGTCTTTTGCATATAAAATAAAAAGTTATTTAATAGAAACAATACATTAATTTTGATTTTGAAAATAGTCATGAATTTTTAAAATTTTATCATATCGACTTTCTTATATATGTATATAAAAATTTATTTATGCAGATATAAGTACATAAAATATGCAACGGGTGCTGTGCAAACATTGAACAGTCTTTTGCATATAAAATAAAAAGTTATTTAATAGAAACACTAAATTAATTTTGATTTCGAAAATAACAATGAATTTTCGAAATTATATCATATCAACTTTCTCATATATCAACATAAAAATTTGTTAACGCATATATAAGCAAATAAAATTCATGTCTAGTGATTTACTGAAAGCAGATACATGTATCAACATCTTCATTCTTATTCGTGACTTTGAAAATAAGAAAAAAATTTGAATCTAAAATCTCACCGATAAAAACAAACTCTCCAAGTCAAAATTGAAACGTGTTTAAATTGGTACCCACATGTTTGCGCCATACTTATTTTGTTTTGGTTGGAAAATGCCTAACGTAATACATCATGTAAAAGAAGAAAGAAGTAAATTCATCTTGATCCGTAGAGATAGAAAAGGAGATAAACACCTAGCCAACCCCTTCAAGTAATAATGACAAATCTAAAATGTTACTAGTTCAACCAAATCAATTAAAATTCTCTTCACAATAAGTAATTTTGAAGTTCATCAGCTCACAAAATGTTGGCTACTACACTCACGAGAAAGTCACAAAACTTTATCTCCTGTAAATGTATATGCATTGATTGACCATATAGAAAAGCAAAATCTTATATGGATAAAAAAAGAAGTTGAAAAAATGTGGACACACATAATCTGCATGTCTATTTGGATTTGTTTTAGATAAGAACAAAACATATATCCTTAGTTGGACACTGCAATAGAATTAACCATAGTTTAAACAAATCTCTTAGAAGCAATTAAGCAGTCAAGCAGCTACATCTATTCATGGTCTAGAATTTGTCAGTGTGTCATTAGTAACAACAGTTATAGATTATTACTGTAATATATATATATATATATATATATATAAGCAGCTACTACATGTGGATTGCATAGTTCATACTCCTTTCACTTGTTTCCCGTGTTTCTTAGTCAGCAGCCGCATATATGCATATCCATTATCCAATATTCACCTTGTCGCCACGTCATATATATCACAATACTTTTGACTTAATTTTTATGTTTTTTTATATTTGATTTGTTGGTCTCTTTTTTGTTATGTGATCATACATACCGGTCAAGTTGTTGTATATAAAAAAAGATGAAATTTAGAAATATATTGATATATAAACGTGAGCAAGTTGCACACAACCGTAGAAAAATCACCATGAAAGAAAAATAAAATAATAGTATCATTGTATTTTATTGACTCTATGAAATTCATAGACAAGAAATTAAATAGTATCACTATATAGTTGACCTTTTGACATCAATCTGACAGCTAAGAATTGAGAATGAACATACGTGGATGCTTCTTTGTCACAAGATCTTTGATTTTTTCTTTCTACAAAATTGTTAATCAATTGACAAATTAATCACTTCTTGGACTTGTATCTTTTTCCACTTGCGAAATCCTCATGCAATGCAGCCAGCAGTGTCTTTTTTAAGCATACAATAAATAAATGGGAACTCATGTTGTATGTATAATTTCAAAAAACAAAATGCATGGTACATATGAAATTGTAAATCCAATTTTTTAATTGGCCGCTTTAAAATTTTCTTGTTATTAAAATAGAAAAGTCAAGATTGATGACATTTTGAACCAAATTGTAGATATATTTTGAATCTATAAATAGATATAGAAGAGCACAAAGCTTTCACCACCTAACTTCATTCAATTAAACCACAATGGCTACCTCTCCAATTTTGTTAGTAGCTCTCTTCTCTCTCATTTATGGCAATTATGTTATTCCCATTGAAGCTACCCACCATGTTTACCGAACTCTTGAGAGTTCATCTTCTGATTCCTCAAATCATCAACCTTATAGAACTGCCTATCACTTCCAACCTCCCAAGAATTGGATAAACGGTATATTTACATTTCACACAAACAACTCTTTATTTCTATACTTTCTTTCTTACCCTTGTACTAAATATTTTAATTATTTATCTCTAACTAATTTCTACTTTGCTTGTTTTTGTCCTTTGACATGTTATGCTGAAATGGACATGCAGACCCCAATGGTTAGCTCAATCCTCTTCTCTTGAATTATATATATACAGTATATATATATCATTCAAACACTCGCAATTTTTTTTATACCACTTCCATTACCCATTTGTTAAATATCAATGCTATAGAGGAATTTGGCTATATTATATAGTCAAAATGACTGGAATGGTCAAATCTAACATCCTGATTTTGTATATTAGGGACAAAAATCATGAGAGAAAATGATGTGTTTGATTAAGAAGTTTCATTTCCATTTTTTTGTTAATTTACAAATTAAAAGCATGCATATTTATAGATAAAATAGATTTAAATTAATCAATAGTCCCTGGACTATTTAAGGAATTTTAATTAGGTCTCTAAACTAAAAAATTATAATCTCTAAAAATATTTGTTTCCGAATCATTGAACCATTTGGCAATTTTCATATATTTATAGTTATACAAGTAAATGTTTTGTTTTTTGGTTCTTTTCTACACTTTTTGGAAGAAAAAAGTTAGCGGTGTCCCTTTTATATTAAAGTGAATTTTTGTTTTTGTAGGACCAATGAGATATGGAGGACTTTATCATCTGTTCTACCAATACAATCCAAAAGGTGCTGTTTGGGGAAATATTGTGTGGGCCCATTCAGTATCAAAGGATCTTGTGAATTGGACACCATTGGATCATGCAATCCACCCATCTCAACCGTCAGATATAAAAGGTTGTTGGTCTGGCTCAGCAACAATACTTCCAGGTGGCAAACCAGCAATTTTGTACACAGGAATTGATCCAAATAATCATCAAGTTCAAAACATAGCCATACCCAAAAATATGTCTGACCCATTACTTAGGGAATGGAAAAAATCACCAAAAAATCCATTGATGGAACCTACTGTTGCTAACAAAATAAATGCAAGTTCATTTAGGGACCCAACTACTTCTTGGCTAGGAAAAGATGGGTATTGGAGGGTATTAATTGGAAGCAAAATACATAGAAAGGGAATTGCAATTATGTACAAAAGTAAAAATTTTGTTGATTGGGTTGAAGCCAAACATCCTTTACATTCAGCTGAAGGAACAGGAATGTGGGAGTGTCCTGATTTTTTTCCTGTATTAAATAAGAATCCATTAACCATTGGTCTTGATACATCTGTGAATGGTGATGATGTTAGACATGTGCTTAAGGTTAGTTTGGATGACACAAAACATGATCACTATTTGATTGGGACTTATGATACTGTTAATGATGTCTTTGTTCCGGATAATGGATTTGAGGATAACCAATCTGTGTTGAGATATGATTATGGAAAATATTATGCCTCAAAAACATTTTTTGATGATGGGAAGAATAGAAGGATCTTGTTGGGTTGGGCTAATGAATCTTCAAGTGTTGTTGATGATGTCAAGAAAGGATGGTCTGGAATCCATGTAAGTTTTGGGGCTACTTCTATTTTTTTATTTGTTTGTTTTTTTTAAATGCAATATATGACTTGATTAAATATTTAACGAGATTAATTTTGATATACCCGTAAATTTTTTACACTATGAAGCAATTAAGATTGATGGTATATGTGATTTTTAAGATAATTTTAGTTAAAGTCAAACAATTTTGATGATTTAACATTATAATTGATTGACGATATAATTTTTTAGGCTTAAACTAATTAAATTCATATTTAAATATGTAAAGACGTTAATAACTCAAGTTAGACTTAATTATACTAGTACATGGTTTATTCAAAATAGTGTGTTGAACTCTCTCAAATGAATTTGCAGACTATTCCAAGGGCTATCTGGCTTCATAAATCAGGGAAACAGTTGGTGCAATGGCCAGTGAAAGAAGTTGAAAATCTACGTATGAATCCAGTCAATTGGCCAACCAAGGTGATCAAGGGAGGTGAATTGATTCCAATTACTGGTGTTAATTCAGTACAGGTAGTAGTTTTTACATGTTAATATGGTTATATTCAATGTTTCTTAATAGACTAAAATGATAAATTAGTTAATAATATCATAGATGAAATATACCCTATATAATTAAGAAAGGGTACATGCATGATTTGATCATATATATTAATCAATTATATTTTTTTTCCACAGGCTGATGTTGAAATTTCATTTGAAGTGAATGATTTTGGAAAGGCCGAATTATTGGACAAATGGATAGATCCACAAATTTTGTGTAGTCAAAAGGGTGCATCAGTAAAAGGTGGTGTTGGACCATTTGGTCTGCATGTATTTGCTTCTAAAGGTTTGCAAGAGTACACAGCAGTGTTTTTTAGAATATTCAAATATCAACATAAGAATTTGGTTCTTATGTGCAGCGACCAAAGCAGGTTTAATCTCTTTCCTAATGTACCAATAATTTCAAAACAAACTTAAGATGTCTTAATCTAATGTGTATATCTTTTAATACTTTGATAGGTCATCTTTGAATACAGATAATGATATGACCACATATGGGACTTTTGTGGATGTTGACCCACTTCATGAGAAGCTGTCACTAAGAACTTTGGTAAGTTGTTGAAGTTTTAATTTTACTAGTTTATGGAACCATAAACACAATAATTGGTAAAATATTACTAACTAGATTTTACTTAAATTTCGATCAAACTCTAGATTATAAAACCACGAAGTGTTGATAAAAAAATTTAGTTAAAAATAAATAGTTTACTGATTTCTTTGGATCAATTGCTATGACCCACCAAAATTTGCTACTCTCTTTATATGGATGTAGATGGTCAAGATATGGAAATAGATTTCAACAAAAATTGTAAACTTGAAATAAAGACCCTATGACACATGTTTTAAATTTGATTTGATGAAATCAAAATATGAATTGTTCGATAATTAATGTGTGTTTCTTGTATTAACAGATTGACCATTCGGTGGTGGAGAGTTTTGGTGGAGAAGGAAGGGCTTGCATCACAGCTAGAGTTTATCCTACATTAGCAATCCATGATAAGGCTTTGTTATATGCTTTCAATAATGGAACTTCTGCAGTCAAGATCACAAGATTGAGTGTTTGGAGCATGAAGAAAGCAAAAATCAACTAAATTAACCTAAGAAGTAGTGGTACTAATTAAAGAGGAGAGTGATATAGCTAAGGTTCTTTTATTGGCACCTCAAGTTTCATTAACGTATACAAAGTTTCATTTTATTTACAACATTTGATTTGATAAGAAATGTAAGATAAAAGATCCGTTGTGTGAACATGGCCAGGAAGCTTGTCAATTTATTTTATTTATCTATTGTCTCACTCCCATATTTTAATATTCTCTCATGCGTGATATGTAGAAAGAGACCGACAAAGAGACTAGGTAAGAACTAAGAAATGTGATATGTTGTATGAAAAGAAAGAGATCATAATGAAAAAATGTGAAAGAATATGAGAGCGAAAAATGTAAAAGAAAAAGATCAGGACTATATATATTCTATTTACTCTTTTTTTTATGCGATGGATATATTATTTTGTGGGAACAATTAAACAATGGAAAATGCTAATGAGAGTTTTAAGAGCACTCTTTAAAAATTTAAAATAGTAAGATTTTATAAAAATACGTGTATTAAATGCATTTGAAATTAAAATGTTTAACTTTTTAAATAAATGTTTCCTCCGTTCCTTTTTAAGTGTCGTTCGAGTGCAGATTTAGCGTTTCTATTTAACTGTCGTTTCGATATTTTAAGGGTACGATTTGTCAATTACATCTTTTGTCAATTACTCTTATCTTTTTCAATAAAACTAATTAATGCTATATATTTGGAAAACTAAAGTTTGTTTTTTTTAAAACAAAGTTTTTTTGTTTTTTTTAGAACAAAGTTTCTTTCTTGTTATCTTAAAATTGACAATTGTTTATTATGAGAGAGACAGATTGTGCAAAAAAATAAGAATTTGTTGGAGAAAAAGATAATAACTAACAATTGTTTGTTACGAGAGAAAGATAATATATTAAATATATTAGAAAGAGAAAGTATGTGCAAAAAAATATGGTGTTGATATTTCAAAACGACACTTAAAAAGGAATGGAGGAAATATAATATAGTAGTTTTTCTTTATTTTGAATTCTTAAAAATGTCATAAGGATACTCATTAACAAAATTCTTAAACCATCAATATTCTAAGGATCTGTTTGTAACATGGACATTAAAGCCTTGGTAACTCCCATTTGGCATTAAAATGGTAACAACTCACATTTCTTTCTCATTTCATATACAGTTAAGAGTTCATCTTTTCGTTTCCCACCCATGGTGACCTCATACGTGTTATCATTTTCATCAACTTTCACCCAAGTCTAAACAATACCGCAAATATGAAGAACTTAAAGGTCTATTTACTTCCATTGCTTTTGATTTCGTTTTTTTTACACTAGTGGTTAGAATTCACCTTTTAAGATGTATAAGTGGGGTGTCCAGAGTTTAAACTCCAACCTCTGCATATAATAATACATTGTCTCTGTCAACTGAGTTATGCTCACGGAAACTTCTTGATTTCGTTTTAACTTCAACTAATAGACTTAAAAAAATATAGACCCAATCTATTCTTCACAAATTTCCTTTACAATCTTCGATGACAAATTTAGCATTTCCAGATTTTTTTTAAATTTCAAAACACTATTTTAAAAAAATGAAGAAAAACACTTTTCTCATTGTTTCTGAAAATATATTCTTAGAAAACACTATTAGCAGCGATTTAAAATCGATATAAATTTTAGAAATAAAAAGTGAAAATGTTGTCAAAATGTACAAATTCACACTTCCAACACAATCAACTTGGAGGTACTTCAGCTTTCGACAAAAAAAATAGCGATGTATTTTTTGGAGCATCTACAATGGAGACACTTATTTTTGAGTACTTAAATGAGTCTTACGTGTATATATCAATCATTTATAATTTTTTAATAGTAGTACTTAATAAGCACTCAATATCTCCAACCCAACATCTTACACAAATTTCTTAAATGAGACCCACTAATCAACCATCAATAACTTTATATCATTACATTTTAATTTTTTAATATTAAAAGAATGTGGGTCCCTCTTAAGATTGAAGGTCTTAAGTGAAACCTCAGATCTTATAAGACCCTCAAAAAGATTCTCCATAATGGGATACCTAATAAGTATTATGTCTTAAATATTTAAGACTCTTAAATATTTAAGACTCTTCCCTCGGAGATGGACAAAGGTGATTGCAGCTGCTATCCCAAATTGTTTATCTTTGGGGGAACTAAAACAAATTTCAACCAATTGCATGATTCATCAGCCGATCACAGAATTTGATATTAGTACAAACACTGATAGAATAATCATAGCAATGGAAGCAGATCTGTACAACAGATTAATATAATACACGATAAATTAAACAATGACACAGATCCTCATCATTTCCTTTTAAAACCCAATAAAAAAATGAGAAATAAAATCAATATTGTTATGAATAATATTATTATGGCATGAATATTCATATTCTCTAAGGCTTTCTATGTTACTTAATTCCTACGAGTGAATGTCTGTGTTCATTGTTATTGACACTTAGTCTTATGACTCTTCATCTACTTGTAACTTACCACATTTGTCTTATAAATAGGACTTATATGACAATGTAAAGAACACACTTGTGAAGAGAATAATACAAAAAAGCTTTCATCTTAATCTTTGATCTTATGCTTTTACTTTATTTTATAACACGTTATCAACACGATACTCTGACCATTTGAGATTCGATTATTTGGAACATGTAGTTTTGTTTGAAAGAAGAACTAGGACATATAATTCGGTAACACACAAGCTGGTTGTTCTTATGGTAAGCCTTTTGAACCATTTTCTTTCTTTAGTTATATAATTATAATATCAACATTTACATCTCTTTTAGGAAATAACATTTAGATAACCACGACTATAGAGGTTCTAATCTCATTCATATCTATAGTTATATAATTTTTGTTTTGCACATAAATTTTGTTGAAAAGTTATTTGACTTGTATAATTATCATTTTTTTTTTGTTTGTTCTTGTTAAATTTCAGAAGAATTTAACACTGAAGTTCTTTAACTTATAATTATCATATCTTTCTTTCTTTATTTTTTTTTAAATTCCAGAAGAATTCAACAACGAATCATCCCTGAAGGATAGTTCAAACAATGAAGATATTTTATTATATAGTTCTGGAAGAACTATTTTTCTTTTTAATATTAAAGCATCCATGAAGGATTGCTCAAAGAACGAATATATATATTTTTTCATTGATTTGAGATATAGCTCTAAAAGAACGAATAATTTATTATCAAGCATTCGTAAAAGATTGCAAAATAAAAATATTGTGATTTTCCTTTGTTATTCTCGATAGAGGTTTGTGGTGAGTTCTTGAAGAACTAGATCTTTGTTAACATCTATTGAATTTATATTTTATCATGCTAATCTTTTATATTTTTAATAATTTTTTTTTATTGAATTGTATTCAGTTAACACATTAGCATGTTTGATATTCTTGATAAATTTTTGAATAATTTAACATCCATGAAGGGTTGCACAAAAGAATTGTTCTTGATCATTGTGAAGATCATGTATAATTCCTGAGGAACTAAATATATATGAACATCAAAAGAATTGTCCCTGAAGGATTGCAAACAATCAAATTTTTATCATTGTTTATGAAGGTTTGAGATATATATAGTTCTTGAAGAACTAAATATTTAGTATCAAGCATCCTCGAAGGATAGCTAAATCATGACATTCATTGGTGTTGATAGATTTATGGTTGAAAATAAGATCTATTTTATCTTTGTATTATTATTATTTTTTAAAAAAGTATTGAAGAGTTACACGTTGAGAATGTAATGTAGTTCTCGAAGAATTAATTTTTTTTTAGGATCGCTCAAATAAAGAATTTTCTTGTTCATTGTTTATGAAGATTTGGAATATAGCTCCTGAAGAACTAAAATTTAATATTAAATCATCCTTGAAGGATTGCAAAATTGTGATTTTACTTACTTATTGTTCATAGAGGTTTGTGGAGTTCTTGACCACAATTCAAATATATAAGATCTATTTGATCGTAGTATAAATTCTATGAAAGAATTAAAGAAAAAATAAATTATTTATGCCTCTTGAATGTGCTCCTGAAGTAGCAAAATTGAGAAAATCATATCAAGAAAACTTTGAAAGATAAATCACATTTGTGATTGAACATAAGAGTAGTCATTGATTGAAAAGATGAAGTCTCCCATGATAAATTAAACTTTATTTCTAGATTGAATCATCTATACTAGTTGTTTCGTATAATTTGTGCTCCGCATATTTATTTATTTATTTATCTTTTGGGTAGAATGCTCCACATAATTGCTTTTCTAATGAAATAGTAGGTATTGTGTTTATGAATTTGATATTATTGCTACTTTTGAAACGATTAAGATTTACAAACTATATTGTTTTGAAATGAGATTCTTGTTAGTTTACTGAATAACTATAAATCATATGTGTATTATGGATTCCTTCTAAAAAGTATGTTTATGCTATTTCAAGGTTTCGTTCAAGTATTGCTCCTAGAACTTTGACTCACTAAGGAGTACAATAATTTTATGTTTATTTTGTTGGATATTGTTTGTAAATGAATGATTTCTTATGTAAAAGACTATAAAAAATTGGACGAGTGATAGAAAGAAACTAATTTTATTATTATATTTGGCATTGCAAAAATTATTAAAGGCTCCAGAAGAGTCAATATATTGTTATATGGAGGAATATAATTATACATTGAGAATGCATTATATTCCTCTAGGTCTCGTAGAAATTTATTATCCTTCTAAATGTATATCATATTGAAATAAGAAATAAATAAGATGTTGTATATCTCTATATTGCGAAACATGTTTTGGATAGAAATAAGTGTAGATAAAAAATTACATGTCTTCATATGGATTGACTACACTTATATTAGTGCAATTGAAGCACGTATTATTGTAAAATTGAAATTTACATATCATATTAACTTTATTGTTGGCAAGACCGGTTGGGTTATCCCGGATCTATTATGATGCAAAAATAGTTAAAAATTTATATGGACATGTATTGAAGAACCAGAAGATTCTTCAAACCATTAATGTTTGTGTGTTATTACTTTTCAAAGTAAGTTGACAATCTTAGAAAATAAGTCTCTTATATATATTAGGTGATATTTGTGGATGAATACATCGATGAAGTGAATCATTTTGATACCTTATAGCTTGATTTAATACATCGACTAAATGATCACATATATGTTTATTGTCAACTCACAACCAGAAGTTTGTGAGATTGTTTTGTCAACAAATTTGACTAAGAGCTCAATTTTTTGGAGTTTTCAGGAAGCATTTAATAAGTACCATTTATCAATTTAAATTGATATTGAACATCGTGCAGTATATGTTCATAAAAAAATGGTCTTGAAGGTCCATTCTTTAGACGTCTAAAGTTAATTGTATGAATGATACTTATGAGAACATAACTTCTAAATTCTACTTTGGGAACATGTAATCTAATATATTGAGATATTGATTCGCATCAAGTCAACACATTATTATGTGTAAGTCCTCCCCTTAATTTATAATTTATTTTAGGTTAACAACCAAATATTTTTCATCTAAGTGAATTTTTGGATGTGTTGTGTATATCACAATTGCTCCAAAATAATGCACTAAGATAAATATTGAAAGAATATTGGGAAAGTATATTTGATATAAATCCCCTACTATTATAAATTGTATTGGGCCAACTTCAGTAGGCCGATTATCGATTGACGGATTAGTTTTCCCAATATTAGGGGGAGAGAATAAGTAGCTGAAAATGTGAACCCGAAGTTCAATTGAATTATTTGAAAGAAAATATTATTATCTCATCTTGATCCTCAAAATATCACTCATTTGCGAAGTTAAACAAATAAAATAGCAGCTGCTAATGCTCCAAACAAAATAGATGTCCATGTAGGATAATCTAATATTGCAAATGAGTCTCAATCATGCATCAAGCATGGTAAACCAATCGGTTCCAAATATAAAAATCCTTAAATAAGAAAAGGAGGCAAAATGAAAGATAACTCAAATGAGGATATAGAAACTCTAAAAGAGTCGTCTAACATAATGGATTTTTCAGTTCTAGAAGAACTTATCAAGTACCTGAAATTTATGAAATATCAATAAATTATGTCATGAATGAAAGATCTTAATGAAATGAGATAGAACCGAAAAATAAAAGTCAATGTTGACGATGTTTTTACGTAAAATATAGCGCTATATTTAAAAATGATAACGAGGATCATGAATCAAAGTCTATTGAAGATTATAGACAATAAAATGATTGACTAAATGGAAAGACGAATTTGAGGCAATATTAAACTAGCTTTGCAAAGAGAATGGTTTTTGGACCAGTAGTCCATACATCTGAAGATGTGCAAATAAAAGAGAATCATGAAATATATATGAAGTTTGCCTTATTTTCAAGAGTATTAGTGAAAATCTACTATTAATTTTGAAGAGGCGTATTCACCTAAAGTGAATTCAAGTACATTATCATACTTGATTAAGTCTAGCACCACTTAAAGCCTCAATCTATCTATATATGAAACACATGTTACAATATATTTATATGACTCACTTGATATTTTTATATAAAATTCCCGGAAGGAATCATTTTATCGAGGCATACAATTCATATTATTGAAGAGATTACTCAATCGACTTGAAATATAGAAACATGTTGTATAATATTCTTAGTGAATATTTTCTAAAATAGAGATATAAAAATGATATCATTTGTCCATTTTGAAATAAACCTGGGAACTCTTGAAGAGTTTTTGAAAGTTGATTTATTAAAGAAAAATATTGAGATGCAATATGTAGAAAGGGTAAATATTTATTTGAGATTACAAGTTGATTATTTGAAGAGTAACACTTTTGTTATGAAGAACTAATTGGTCCTGAAGGACTATAATATCATATATTATTATTTTTATCGGATCCTCAATATTAATGTGCTTGATTGAGGTTTATGATTGAACACATAAAAGAAACTTGTGGTTTGTCTTCCAGAAGAACGAGCAACAATCCTTTATGAATATAATATCATATGCATTGTCAATTTGAAAGATATGATATAAACAGTCAACAAATTTATTCATGTGATAATATTGCAGACATTTTCACAAAGTCACTCTCAAGCATAAGACACTCTCAAGCATAACTTTTGAACAACTGAGGTAAAAGATGGACCTTCATCGTCTCAGTGATGATTGTTTGGATGAGGGGAAGATATAAATATATCTTTGTCCCACTGAGTTTTCCCGGTAAGTTTTTAACGAGGCATATATATTGGATATTGTACTTTTTTTTCCTTCACTAAGATTTTTTTCTCATTGAGTTTTTTCTTAGTAAGGTTTCAATGAGGCATATCCTTCATGGACATCCAAGGGGGAGTGTTATGAATAATATTATTATGGTATGGATGTCCATATTCCCTAAGGCTTTCTATGTTCCTTAACTCCTATGGGTGAATGTCTATATTCATTATTATTGGCACTTAGTCTTATGGTTCTTCATGTACTTGTAACTTACCACATTTGTGTCCTATAAATAGGACTTATATGTCAATGTAAAAGAACACACTTGTGAAAAGAATATACGAAAAAAGCTTTCATCTTCATCTTGTGCTTTTACTTTATTTTATAACAAATATCAATAGACAACAAAAAGAAACCCAAGAATCTAAAGCAGAGAACGAAAATATTAACAAAAAGAAAGACATGAAGACAAGACCTCACCATAGTAATGTAAAACTGCAGCTTATGATAAAAAATAACCCAGACTCTTAACAGTAATTATACCACTGACTAAAAAACATATATATCCAGGAATGTTGCATACAACTAAACACTACTGCTGCTTGCAATCAGCAGGGCGCTCAGTTGACTGATCTTTACCAGGTTTGGCCTTGCTACCACTCTGCAGTTAAGACAAACAAAACATCATTTAGTAAGAATACCAGTTACCCATAGTTTAGCTGATATTTAAGACAAAAGAAAGAACAGAATCCACAATCGGTAATCGGATCTGAGAATGCAGCAAAATATGCCGAATTAAGGAGAGTCTGTATCCCTACCTTGCTCTTGCCCTTCCCCTTCCCTTCATCTTCTTCCTCCTCATCATCCTCATCCTCATCCTCTTCATCGTCATCATCATCCTCCTCTTCATCTTCATCTCCGTCTTCATCATCTTCATCTACTTCTATGTCGTCAAAATCACTCTCTACAGCCTCTCCCGTGAACCATGACACAGCATGAGGAATAATTTTGTCTCGAATTGTAGAACTGCAAACGCACACCAACATAAATACATCTCAAAAAACAAAATAGGAGTAGGAAAAAAAGCATGCATTGTCTTCCTCCGGTGACATATATCATCACCAGATTCTGCAAATACCCATGTTTTTTTTCCTTAAGTTGATATTAATTCTTCTAAACCTTTTCCAAACAAATTTCCTCAAGTTAATATTACTTCTTCTAAACCGTTTTAAGTTAATATTTAGTTCTTCTAAACCGTTCCACTTGATCACAAGCATGGCACACAAAGCAATTATAGCATCAATGACTCGAATTAAAAATCCATGCCCTATAAGCAGTTTTGCGCTCAACATGTGTCAAACAACCTGTCAACTAATACTTTTGAGTGGAAACTAAATAAATAAAAAATACAAATCCATCAAACAAATAATAGAGTAGAATAACAGAAGCCTATTCCTAATCCTAATAAAAACAGAGTAAATTCACTAGAACCGAATCAAGACTAACGGATACCAATATCATAATCATGGCTTCACCACTCACATCAAAAGAATAAGATTTATCACTCAAGTATTCACTAGTGACTTACCCAATATCATAATCATGTTCCATCAAATTCTGAAGCTCTTCAACCTATCAATGCAAGAAACAGAGGCAATGGTCAATATAACAATCATTTTACAACTTTTGTCAATATAACAATCATTTTACAACTTTTATCAGATAGATATAAATTAGAGACGTACAACATCGTCATCAATTTCGTCATCATCCTCAGGAATCTGGGGAGGGTTGAAAATGTTGAAGAAACTATCACATTTTTCTGTTTTTATGATTGGTTTGGCATTTTTTGATCCTTTCTTTGGCTTCTTCTTCAGAACCTTTTGTGTCAAGCACTTTCCTGGGTGCCACTCAATTTCCGTTCTACAATGTTCAAACAAAATTTAACATATACAGCAAACAGAAATATGAATATAAACCCTAAGAAATTAAAAGATATTGCTTACCCTATTGATTTCTCTAATATAGGGTCATCATCTTCAATCATGTGATATGTTTTTGTTAGCACGGAATTTTGGAAATAAGGATTAGAATCAAAATAAAACTCCAGCTTGAAACCCTTAGGATTGTCAAGTTTACTCCACTTGATATCTTTGAGAAACATGAGAGCCTCTTCATCACGTTCAGTGATCTATCACAGAAAAAGGCAGGGGTAATTATATGAAATAATTAACAGATGGTAGCAATACAATAGATATACATGAATTGCATTACCTCTTCACCCAATATTTCATTAGTCTTCATTGCAGTTAGCCAAAAACCAGGGACTCCTTTCTCTGAATTGTACGAAAGATCCAGAATAGTATCAAAGGAGAATGTGTATAGCTAAAGCTTTTACTGTTGAACAAGACTAACATAACTTACCTTCAGCAGCTTTGCTTTCTTCTCCCTGTCCTGCTTCATTTGTGATTCCTTCAACATCAATAACACCATTGACAATCTCATACCTCTATAACCATGAAAAAAACAACAAAGAATAAAAAATTGCAACTGTTGTGAAACGGGAAGTAATCCCGTCAGAAAAACAGATACTATGGGCCTGTTTGGACAAACAACTTATTTGCAGCTTATAGCAGAAGCGCTTATCATGATAAACGCATATGCATAAGCTAACGTACGCTATTTTCATAGAAAAAGATAAAATAAAGTTAAATTGTTTTTGTATATGCTATAAGCTATATTGGAGAACTCATGAAAATAAGCCGAACAAAGCTTGTGAAAATTGTCATAAGCTGTTTTCATAAGTTTTCCCAAACAATGTCACAAAACTTATGCCAGTAGATAAGCTCAAATAAGGCAATCCGAACAGGCTGTATATCATAAGCAACTAGTAACACACACACCTTTGTGTAAAGTGGTTCATAAAGCTTCTGGTATTTAGCTTCCAACTGAGCTCGCTCCTCTAAAAACTTACTCTCCAATTCATCATGTTCGCTCTGCAAGTTGAAAAACCAAATCATATTTTCATTTCTTCCCCTCGCTAATGTAAAATTGAAACTTCTAGTACAAAGCTACAAGCAAGTATACTTTCCACAACAAATAGAAATTAAACATATGTGCTACTCAATGAAGCATTGACAAGGACATCGGAAACGACACTGGCACTAACTCTTTGACACCCACAATAATTTGAGAAAATAAATTAATTGCATGTAATCACATGTATCAATGTCAGACATTGACACATGTCAGACATAGGACACACCTTCGATTAGAAGTGTCGGTGCTACTCATTATCGAATGCAAGGAAATAAGCATATTACTAGCAAGAGTAGATTAGAGTGAAGATTATAATTTGTTAAATAAAACTAAACAATCCCCGAATATTTGTATCCGTAACAAAAGAATTTAATTACAACCATCACACACAAAAACAAGTGAACATGTGACACCACCAAGAAAAATCAAGAGGATGACCAAACCTGCAAAACTTTGAGAACCTCGACGCGTTGCCTGACATTGGGCGAAAGTGTTTCCATGACATCCACACGATCCCCAGCCAAGAGCTGAAGCTTATCCTACATAAACAGCAAACATTTCACACAATTACACAAAAGGAACAATAAAAAAAACACATTAAAAACTAACAAAATTAATACATACATCATAATAACACCATTGTTTTGCAATCATCATCGTTGATTAAGAAACAATTGATTCCAAAATTCTGATTACTGAGATAAATTCAGCATAATATGAGTTAGAAACTTACTTTGAGTGCATTGACGAGACCGGCACGATCTTCAGCACTAAGAGCTACAAGAAAAAGGAAACAGTATAATTTAGACCTAGGTTTTAATCAATTGGATAATGATTTTGAATTAAGAGGTAAAATAGTAGTTGATAAAGTTACTAGGGTTAAAATTTTTGAAGTGATGATAAGAATGAGAAATGGAGAAAGTGAAATTGAAATTACCGGCGGCGGCGGCAGGAAGATCGGCGGATTGATCGGACATGATGAAAGAAATGGAGAAGAAAACTGCCAAAGGAGGAGGGAAATGGAAAGAAAGAAAAGATATTAGAGAATGAACTTTTATTGGAGTGGGGTCCCTACTATTGATAAAGTGTTGGTGTGAGATTAGTTGGAGTTGGACCTAGCACAAACTCTGGCTGGGCCTTCCTTTTTCATGAAAGTTCATGGTCTCATTTTAGCATTTGCTATGAAACATCATAAAATTACATATTTATTCCATTGCCAGTTAACTATTGTCATATTTATGTTTTAAAAAATATCACAACGGCAATTAACTGCAGCTGAACAAGACATAGCGATAGTTAACTGCCACCAGGTAAGTTTTTTACCAATTTCAAAATTGCCCTTCTCACTTATGAAATGTGAATGAGCAATTTCATAAGTGAGAGAAGTAGTTTTCGCCAATTTTTTGGGACACTTTTCAACATATCTCAAAAAAGAGAATTTAGTTGCTCAATAGGCACATCAACTTCACTCCGGATCATAATCATAATTCTGATTGGTTGTTTCTGTGTGTAAATTTGATTGGATCACAACTCTCGACCGACTTTTATCAATCAAGTGAACAATTTTAAAGTGTATATTAAACAATCATCTCCTACAAAGGATTTTAAAATGACTAAGGATAAGTAGTTCAAATCCAAAATAATCCAAATTAAAACCACAACATATCAACAAAATTGAATATTATTTGATAATTTATGCTGAACTTTTGTGAAAACACTCGAAACATATCAAATTTGTCGACATTCTATTTTTCTAATAATACTTATTAGTTTAATTCAATCTAGTATTTTACTAGTTTATATATATTTCAATCATAATTGACCATTGTCATTTCATAATATAAATTTTGATATGTTATATGATATATTTTGCGTCAAACTTTATTATTTTACTATGTCTTTGTAATACTAATATTAATGATTTTTTTTTACAATTGCATTTTGAATTTCCAAAAATCGATCTAAATTAAATCATACTAAATTAGATTGGATCAAATTAAGTTTTCTATTAAACAAGTAATTTAAATCGAGTCGCGTAGGATTTTATGTTTGGATCAGATGATTTTTTTCCCTCAAAGCTTGAGTCAAACCATGAGATAAGAATAGATCATTATCCTTATATACAATTTTTTCTCAAATTTAAGATGGTTACTTTTATTTGATTTAGTTTTTCAAAATGTATGGTGATCAACAACAACGAGAAGAAACAATATAAAAAGGTAAAATGCACGGTGAACAATGAATAATAACAAAGAGGGCTTATGAATAATAACAATGGTGTTGGATATATATAAGAGAGATGACCTATATACCTAATACCTTAAGATTTTGGGTGGAGATGTGGTGTCCAAGTCTCTTAGTGGTCCTGGACATTTAGTCCATTGTCGCTCCCTACGTTCCTCAGACTCCCTAACAAACTGGTATCAGAACCATGGTTAGGCTTGATGGGGGAGAGGGAGTGGGATCCTAGTGTGGATCCGGCTAGTGATGTGGGTGACTCACATTTGAGGGGGAGATTGTTGGAAATCAATTGTGAGTAATTATGTCCCACATCGACTAGAAATGAAGAAAACTTTGGATATATAAGAGAGATGACCTATATACCTAATCCTTAAGATTTTGGGTGGAGATGTGGTGTCCAAGTCTCTTAGTGGTCAAGTCTCAAGATTTTTTGTGAGATTGTTGAATGAACATGTTATGTGTATTTTCAACTCAGAGGTCTCACAAAATCCATTCAACAAAAGAATCTATTAAAATCTACGTACTTTTGAATATGATATTTTATAGAGCATTGCTATTTCTAGCGAAGCCCAAGTTCACGAATGTATCCCGAATAAGTTTGCCACCGTTAGATTTCCTTTCACACAATACATGGCCGGATGGATGAAATTTAGATATTTTGCTACAATACATGTTTGTATTGTCGTGATGTCATCGTGATACTGTTTTTCGCTTTATGCAACATTTCCGTATTTTATAAGTTAGAGGAAATCTCATTTGAATCTCACTAAATTTCTTTACCATGAATAAAAAAAAATATTGATTGTCTTAATTAAATACTACAACATTTATTTATATATTCTATAAAAATCTTAATTTAATACCACGATACTTTTTTATTTTTAAAAAGTTTTTTAAAATCCCTTGAAATCTCATAATAGATTTGTTGTAGTATAATATAATATTTACGGTATTTATTTTTTATGAGTCTAAATTTAAGCTCACGTCGATGACATGACAGGAGAGAAGACTTGTAATACTAAGTCCAGTCCACACGTTGCTTGGTGGTGGGGCTGTTCATTGATTCCAGAACAAATCTTTAGACACAGATCTAAATTCTAACACTTCCCAGAAATTGCATTGAGACCATCTCAATTATAAGAAACTTAAACTTATTCTATTTATAATTCCTCTCCATATTTCATTCATTTTTGTGGGTCTTTGACCAATCGATATCGTAGCATCAAACTACATACATATAGCACTCTTTTTCATATATACTCATTTTTGCATTTTGTTTCCATTTATTCATTATTTCCCTAGCTGAAATTCCATATTCATCTAGACTGGTACTGAAGTTTGATGTTGATAGGAGTAAGAATATTGGTTTTGATTATTAATCATGTTCAAAAAAAGTACTATTATTAAAAAAAATCATGTTAAGTACCAGTTAAAACTGTCATTATAATTTATTTTTCAATTAATTCTCTTCTTTTTTTTTAGCTATAGTAGACTATTGAATGGCATCTTCTTCATCATCATCATCATCATCATCATCTTCTTCTCATGTTCCTCCAATAAAATATGATGTATTCATAAGCTTTAGAGGAACAGACATACGTCATGGTTTTCTCAGCCATTTGAGAAAGGAACTGAGGCAGAAGCAAGTTGATGCCTATGTTGATGATAGGCTTGAAGGAGGAGATGAAATATCACAAGCACTTGTCAAAGCCATTGAAGGATCACTTATGTCTTTGATAATATTTTCTAAGGACTATGCTTCTTCAAAGTGGTGCTTAGAAGAGCTTGTCAAAATTATTGAATGTATGGCTAGAAATAAACAAGTTGTGATCCCTGTTTTCTATAATGTTAATCCAACGGATGTGAGGCACCAAAAAGGGAGTTATGGAGATTCATTAGCTAAACATGAAAAAAATAAAGGAAGTTTAGCCAAAGTGCAAAATTGGAAGTCTGCTTTGACTTTAGCTGCTAATCTATCTGGATTTCATTCATCAAAATATGGGTAACTCCTTTTGCTGGATATTTTCCTTCTATTGTTTATTATTAAATTTAGAAACTATATATTCCACTTACATCTTTTATAGTAATGAAAACAAGCTTAGATATTTTTTTATAAACAAATATTATTGATTAGTTTGTTAGGAAAGGATAATTAGCAGTAAGATGGAACCCTTTAACTCTTTTCTTAAGACTCGTTCAACTTCTCAACCCATACCAATGAGCTACACATGATTGGATCTAAGCATAACTATGTGTAGGACAATAAGAATTTTAGCAATAAGTCCTTAGTCCGAAAATGTTGTTAGTTTGTTAGCAGTTAGGACAATAGAAATCTCAATGCTTAGAGTTTTGTTGGAGATATAGTGTCTTGGTCGTTTAGTTGTTTGATTGGTTGTTTGATTATTAACTTTTATTTGCTGCCTAGATTCCCATCAAGTAAGTTATTAAAACCGCGAGTTAATTTGCGGAATTATACAATTTCATGAGTTTAGGTATCAATTTTGAGTTGATTCGGTTGTAAATTTGAATTTTAGTAGAAAAGGAAATTAAATTGAGTTTATTCGGTTGGACTCGTAGTAAATTCGATAAACTCAAGCAAACTCGTAGGGAATTTTTAACGTTAAATTTTTGATATTTTTTTCAACTCTGTTTTCACATCCGATTCCTTTTCCTCTTTGTTAGTTTAATTTTGTTCATGTCAGATTTTAGATTTTAGTTTTATAATTAAGTTTTTTGAAGAAAGTTTTATAATTAAGTTGAAATTTTGAATTATCGATGCATTTATTATATTATATAAGTATATATATCATGTATATATTATTTTTAATGTTATTTTAATGAGGTAAATTTCACAGCCTATTTCACATAAACAAAATGAATTTGATTAATTCTCTCTTTTGACAACCTTATCACCAAGTATACCAATCGGTTGCCTTAAATCATCGTTTGTATATTTTTTGATCTATTAATTGATAGTTGTATTCCTTATTACATTCTAGTGGCTTGAAGGTGAAACTATTTTATGAACAACCTCGGATTCAAACCTAGATAACCATATTTTCCCCTTCCATTGATTTTACAAAAGTGAAATGATGGAGGGGTTTGTAAAATTACGTTGACTCACCATGATTTTGTGAAATTCACGATTAAAAAAAGTGTAGATGAGTTGGATTTCGAACGCTCATTAAAGTCAGGGTAAACCTCAATTCATCCACCTCAACTTCTTATCAACTCTTGTTTTTTTGAAGGGAAAAATACTCTTAACTCTAAACTTGCTACATTTGCTTGATGCCTACTATTATTCACCGAGGAGTTTGATAAAGAAACCATTACACTTTTGAACACACCTCATTCTTTGCTATCATTATAATAGGTGGATAAGTTCCAAATAACATTTTTCATTAAACATTAGTAAGAATAAGAAGCTCCCTCCAAAGTCCAAATGTCCAGGATTGAAAGAATAGTATCTAAGCATATTTCATCCACTCGCATAAGAGAGAACTGAAATGAAGAAGCCAAGCCACATAGAAGATATCCAGCATCATTCCTTAAACAAACGTTACCAGCAACCAACCAAAGAAGGTATGGAACTCAGATTCTTCATCTTCTTCGCATATCACACACACTTTACTTTTAAGATTTATGTCTGTGGGTAGAGGCAAATTTCTGACTTTATTTTATAAACTCTAATAACTTTTATGCCATGAGTGTCAGTGTCACCACATCTAGTAGTAGTAGTAGTAGTAGTAGTATGGTGAATAATAGAAGAAAGACCTTCTGCGCAAATTATAAAGTGGTATGGACTATGGAGAGAGAGGATCTCCTTGCCTCAAACGTCTTCTGGGGATATATTAGCCCAATTGCTTCATGGTTTTTTACAACACGTTGCATAACCCATTGATCACGGAAGCCCATTTTTAACAATATAATCCGAAGATAGCCCCAATCAACTCGATCATATGCCTTACTGATATCAAATTTAAGGGTTGCCTCCCCACTCTTTTACCTTTCATGTGGTGAATCGTCTCAATAGAAATCATACCATTGTCATGAATAAATCTTATGTTGAGTATGATTCATATATAGACACAGACGAGAGGCAAGGGGCAGGGAGCTGAGCTAGTGCAACGTTGTGAAGCTCCCTCCGCCCTTGCCCTTATGTTTGGCTCAGACATGAGTTAGGCCCAGCTGTTTGTTGTGGGGGGTGACTGGGGTTGCGGGGGGGCGATAGCCTCCACAGTACGGTTCACAAGTATTTTTGTAATCTGGACCATAGTCGCAGAGATTGACACAATTGGCCGAACTGCATAAACAAACGATCATGTTCTATTGTTTGTGATTTGCGTTTTCTTTAATCTTCTATTACTAGTTGTTGTTCTAACATCTTCCTTCAATGAAAGCAGTCTTCTCCTCAGACACACATTTGTGACGATGGCCAGAACTTTCACTGCCACAATTTTATAGAGCACATTACATAATGAAATAGGCCGGTAATCTCTCTTAGTCAAAGTAATGTTTGTTTCATTGAGAGATGAGGGAAAAGACCCAGGACCTAGTTGTTAGGAGTTAGAATAAGGAAAAGACCCAATACCCTCCAAAGAGATATTGATAATCAATAATATTGGTTGCCGTGGATGTAGATTAGAGTACATTGCTCTAGTTCGAGCTACGTTAAATTTCTTGGTGTTGTTTTTGTTTTCTGATCTTTGATAATTTATGTATTTGCAATTTCAAGTTCTTTGATTCTCGCACGCTTGACTTTCTGGTGATTTATGCTTTTGTTACAACAGATGACCTCATGATGTTAACCCAATTATTTTGTTCCTATAAAAGTTTAGGTTAATATTGGCTTTTCCATTCAATTGTTTTAGGCTACTGTCCTTTGTTACTAATTTCATACTTTTTGTTGGTCACTTTTTCGAAAATCTTCCAATGTCGGATTTCATCAAGCTGTCAACAAAGCAAGAAAAACTTAGTATATCCCAGATTAGTCCCCAACAAAAAATACAGAGATGTATAAATGAAAAACACCAATTTGGTTTTAAGAATTCAATGTGTTTAAAAATAGTTATATTTACAACACTATAGTTTTAAGTTATATGTTACTTTATATTTACAACACATAATAATATTACTTTCGAATAGAATTACATACAAAATTTAGTTTCTATATCATTTTGAAATTTAATGCATATTCAAGTGATAAAACCGAATATGGGCATGATGGTTTCCAACTAAAGTTTGTCCTTTTTATGTATGATGAAAAAATGTTACCTGTGTTGTACGGCCAGCTGTTAAAATTACTAATAATGGCATTAAACATGATAAACATTATCTTTTTTCTTGTTGTATAGGGATGAAGTTGAGCTTATAGAAGAAATTGTCAAATGTTTGTCATCCAAGTTGAATCTGATGTACCAAAGTGAGTTAACAGATCTTGTTGGAATTGAAGAAAGGGTTGCAGATTTGGAGTCATTTTTATGCTTAGATTCAACTGCAGATGTTCTTGTCATTGGCATTTGGGGTATGGGAGGTATTGGCAAGACAACTCTTGCAGCTGCAGTGTATAACCGTCTTTGTTTTGAATATGAAGGATGTTGCTTTATGGCAAACATAACAGAAGAATCAGAGAAGCGTGGAATGATTTATCTGAAGAATAAAATTCTCTCTATATTGCTAAAGGAAAATGATCTACATATTGGTACACCTATTGGAGTTCCCCCTTATGTTAAGAGAAGGTTGGCTCGTAAAAAGGTTCTTCTTGTTCTTGATGATATCAATGATTTAGAGCACTTAGAGAATTTAGTTGGAGGACTTGATTGGTTTGGATCTGGCAGTAGAATCATTGTAACAACCAGAGATAAGCAAGTGCTCGGTAGAAGAGTCAATTGTACATATGAGGCTAAGGCATTGCAGTCTGATGATGCTATTAAACTTTTCATCATGAATGCCTTCGAACATGGCTGTCTTGACATGGAGTGGATTGAGCTATCAAGAAGGGTTATTCATTATGCTAATGGAAATCCATTAGCATTGAAAGTTTTAGGTTCTTTTCTTTATGGTAAAAGCAAAATAGAATGGGAGAGTCAATTGCAGAAACTGAAGAAAATGCCTCATGCAAAAATTCAAAATGTATTGAGATTGAGTTATGATAGACTTGATCGAGAAGAGAAGAACATATTTTTGTATATTGCATGTCTTTTGAAAGGATATGAAGTGCAACAGATAATAGCTCTGCTTGATGCCTGTGGTTTCTCAACAATTATCGGATTAAGAGTCCTTAAAGATAAAGCCCTTATAATTGAAGCCAAGGGCTCTGGAAGATCAATTGTATCGATGCATGATTTGATACAAGAAATGGGTTGGGAGATTGTTCGAGAAGAATGTGTTGAAGACCCTGGGAAACGCAGTAGGTTATGGGATCCTAATGATGTTCATCAAGTATTGACAAATAACACGGTAAGTAAAGACTAATAATTGTTCTCAAATATATCTTACAAATCAATCATTTAAATAATAATATTTCTTCTGTGCAAGAATTCTTGTCTTGAACAATATTTCACATTCTATATTACTTTATCTTGTTATCTTTCCAGGGAACTAAAGCCATTAAAAGCATAACTCTGAACGTCTCAAAATTTGATGAGCTGCACTTAAGTCCTCAAGTCTTTGGTAGGATGCAGCAGTTAAAATTTCTTAAATTTACGCAACATTATGGCGATGAGAAAATCCTGTATCTTCCTCAGGGTCTTGAATCTTTGCCAGATGACCTACTACTTTTTCAATGGGTTAGTTACCCTTTGAAATCCTTGCCTCAGTCTTTTTGTGCAGAAAATCTTGTTGAGCTAAAATTGACTTGGAGCCGAGTCGAAAAACTTTGGGATGGGATCCAGGTATTGACACAGACACACACACACACACACACCCCATGTATAAGATATAGTTTTTGTTGTGATTAAAATTCTAGAAATATGTGATTCTGTATTTACACGATTTTTACTCATGTGATGTCTCTCTTTTATCTGTCACAGAATATTCAGCATTTAAAGAAAATTGACCTCAGTTATTCCAAATATCTGCTAGAGCTCCCTGATTTTTCTAAGGCCTCAAATCTTGAAGAAATAGAACTCTATGGTTGCAAAAGTTTGCTTAATGTTCATCCTTCAATTTTACGACTCAACAAGCTTGTGCGACTGAGCCTATTTTACTGCAAAGCGCTTACCAGTCTTCGAAGTGATACCCATTTAAGATCCCTTCGCGATCTCTTCCTCAATGGTTGTTCAAGACTAGAAGATTTTTCAGTGACATCTGATAATATGAAAGACTTAGCTTTATCTTCAACAGCTATCAATGAATTGCCCTCATCAATTGGTAGTCTTAAAAATCTCGAAACATTGACTCTTGATTTCTGCAAGAGCCTAAACAAGCTTCCAAACGAAGTTATCGACCTGAGATCACTTCGAGCTCTTTATGTTCATGGTTGCCCACAACTTGATGCGTCAAATCTTCATATCCTACTTAGTGGTTTAGCTTCTTTAGAAACGTTAAAGCTGGAAGAATGTCGTAATTTATCCGAAATTCCAGACAACATCAGCTTCCTATCATCATTGAGTGAGTTGTTACTAAAAGAAACTGATATTGAGAGATTTCCTGCAAGCATCAAGCATCTTTCTAAGCTGGAAAAGCTTGACATAAAGGGCTGCAGGAGGCTTCAAAATATTCCAGAGCTTCCGCCATCACTAAAAGAGTTGTTTGCTACTAATTGTTCATCTTTAGAGACTGTAATGTGCAATTGGAATGCTTCTGATCTACTACAACTACAAGCATATAAGTTACACACACAATTCCAGAATTGTGTTAACTTGGATGAACTTTCACTCAGGGCTATTGAAGTAAATGCTCAAGTAAACATGAAGAAATTGGCATATAATCATCTCTCAACATTAGGAAGCAAATTTCTTGATGGTCCAGTTGATGTGATCTACCCAGGAAGTAAAGTTCCAGAGTGGTTGATGTACAGAACAACAGAGGCTTCAGTGACTGTTGATTTCTCTTCTGCTCCAAAATCCAAGTTTGTTGGTTTCATCTTCTGCGTCGTTGCTGGTCAGCTCCCATCAGACGATAAAAACTTCATTGGATGTGATTGTTACCTGGAAACTGGTAATGGCGAAAGGGTCTCCCTTAGAAGCATGGATACATGGTCTAGCATACATTCCCCTGAATTTTTTTCTGACCATATTTTTATGTGGTATGATGAAATGTGTTGCCTGCAAAACAGTGAACCCGAAAAGGAAAACATGGATGAACTCATGGCCAATTATATTCCAAAGGTTTCATTTGAGTTCTTTGCTCAAAGTGGAAATACTTGGAAAAAAAGGGAGAATAATATGATAAGAGGGTGTGGAGTGTGTCCAATATATGATACAGAATATTTTGATTTCATTAAACAAATGGAATTGGAGTTGGAAATGACATTGCAATCTATAGCAAATGAAAGGTCAGCTCAGTGCAATGATAAAAAAGAAACACCGGGTCCAAAACAACCATGCAAGAAATTGTTTCCACCCTTTCAAACTGGAATTTGGAAGAGTGCAACACAGGGCTTGAAAGATATATTGTTCTTGTGATTTTTTGTAAGGTAAAATAAAATCACTATTTCTCTTTTTCTAGATATCATATTTAAGCACATCCATCGTACTGATATTTGTTGGTTGCTACTATGATAAAATATTGTCACTATTTTTTTAAAAAAAAAAAATTAAATTGTAACTTGTATAATTTATCCTTATCTTGGGGTGAAAATAGGTAGACCGACAGGGCCTACGGTCAGCCGCAACATTGAACTTTCGCTCTCAACTTAGTCGCATGGGCACTGTGCAGAGGATATTATCCGTCTAAGTTTGGTACATGCATGAAGGCTCAGACCCTTGAGAATGGAGTTATGGAGGACATGGTGGGTTGTATGGAAGTTAGAAACATAGTTGGCCAAGCAATTTTGGGTTGTCACCCTGCTGATGGGGTAGTTATCTATATTATTAGTGTTAGCGATGATTTTGTATGATGTAATATGTGAGTTAGTGGGTCAAGTATACTGCAAACAAGGTTAATGTAGATTTCTTAGTTAATCTAAGTCTGTAAATAGTCATTGTAATTTTATCACAAAAAAAAGGCATTGTAAATAAGCTCAATCAATCCAAAAAAAGGTCTTTTCTTATCTTTATCATTTTCCTTTATTGATTTTTCTTTATCTTTCATGCAACCTTTGATAGTAGTAAAATCTTCTATGCTAGATGTTCTTGGAATTAGTCTAGGAACACACTACTGAGCAACGTAGACTATGTTTGGTAAGGACGAAAAGCTAGCTTATAGCTTATTGAATTAGCTTATAAGCTTGTTGGATCAAAACATGACGTGTTTGGTAACAAGCTTTTCTCGTGAGCTTATAGCTTTTTCTGAGATGTTATTTCAAGTAGCTTTTGAGCTAATAACTTATAGCTTATTATATTCTCTTCCAATTTTAACCTTATTATTTTAATTTTACTATTTTTTTAATAAAAAAAATCACCCATATTTAGGGGCGGATCTGGACTTACAAAATCGATAAGGTACAATTTTTTTATCAAATAATTAAATAAAACGTACACATAGATATCGAGCGTGAGTTAACTGCCGTTTGTAGCGAGTGAAAGTTAACTTGCTTTGGGGTTATTAGGGTAAATTTCGGGTGTAAATGAGCAATTTTAAAAGTGAGAAGAGTAATTTTCAATAACATATGCAAATATGAGGCCCAAGCTCATAACAACAAACACACATAACCCTAAATATTTGATACTCACATAGTCATATTAACATAGCCGTTGTACTACTTTTCTTTTCTGCTTCTTTTTTCTTAACTATGGTACTTCAACACTTTTCTTCATCCTTTTCCTTTCTTACTTGAAGGTTTCATGGTTTCTGCATGCGATTTCTTCTTCTTTACAACTGGTACTCTGCTTATGATTGAGATTTACTTTCAATTTATTGCTTCAGTTCATTGTCTTCATATATGAAAAAAAAATGAAAAAAAATCAGCTTGGGCTGGTGTGGCACTTGCCACACCAGGACTTGTTCAGGTCCGCCCCTGCCCATATTCATATGTAACTACCCAATTTTTATATATTTTTTTAAAAAAAACTATCCACTTTTTATATATTGGTGCAACCAACTTACATATGTATCACTCCAATTGTAATTCTTTTTATATTTTGTTTGTTCACTTTTTTTACGTTGCTCTTATTTCATATAATATAAGGTGACAACTTTGGTACCCATCAATAAAATGTGGGTAACACAACCCATGTTGAGTTGGCACCAATCAAAGTTATTTGATTGTTTTATATTATTTTTAATGTTATATAAATACATTGTTTTGATTGAGCCAACTCAACATGGGTAGTATTACCCACCTTTTATTGATGGGTAAACAAGAATTTCCCATAATATAATATATAATTTTAAATAAAATATACAATATATTGAAGCCATTTTAGTTAAATAATTTTTTAATTGAATTCATAAAACACATTTATCATTTTGGAGATGAAAGTAATTTGAAATAAATTAAATATTTTAAAAAAATAAATAAGTAAAAAAAATTATGTATATAATTTATGAAAAAAAATTAAACAAACATGTTTTTTTATGTCATTTTATATTTATCAGTCATTTCAACGGCTAATTTTCCCAAACATTATTTTTAACAAGCGAGCTTTTCAGCTATAAGCTATCAATCATCAGCTATCAGCTAACTTTTCAGCTATCAGCTAGTTTCTAGCTTATTTTTACCAATCAGAACTATAGTCTATTTCTCATCATAATCATCTGATAAAAAAAGAAAAGCGTCGTCAGAAGTGCAAGGCCAAAATATCATCTCAGCTAATATCATCTAATTAGCTGAGCATACAACAAATCAACCAAACAAACAACTAATCCGACCAAATTTCGCATGACAACAACTATGTATCTCCGTCTCTTAGTATAAACTCATTTTACAATTTTTTTCACGTATTAAAAAAATATGAGGGGTATTTTTTTAAGCAAATATGAAGTGTATTTAATGTGTCAGTGCATCAGCAACCTGGTTGATTCTGTTTATTATTAGCAACGTGGCCAATGCATTTTACAAACAAATACTAGTAGTTACTTGGCAAAATACCTGGAGTTTCTGACAATATCAAGCTATATTTTACCTTCAATTTATGATATCAACAAAAACATGTGTAGAAAAACTCAACAAAGACCATAAGAAAAAATGCCTGTGAGTATCAAGAAGTATTCTTGGAGTATCAGGAAGTATTTGACAAGACAAGCACCACACAGAGTATCCATAAATTTTATAAAAAATAAAAAATATTGGATACTTTTGGGATATGTAATGAGAAGTAGCCGGGGAGTGTCGATGTTGTGATATAGTACAATAAATTTTCAATTTTGAAGTATTAAGACTTCATAATTTCATACAGAAGGTGAGACCAAATGACTTGACCATCTCCAAGAAAAAGCTCTGATAGGAAAAGGGAAGTCTACATATACCAACAAGAAAAATCAGTTTTCATTAGGCAGATGTCACACTCTCGTGTCTCCATTCTCTCTGTCTATATTCTACATTTTGGGAATTGCATTTAAATTGACTAGTCTTACAATCTGTCTATACTTGATTTCAAGTCAACTTGAAGTTGAAACTGTGTCTCATAAGAGCCTCACTGGTTTTCTGAGTGCTGAAATTTGGATTTTAATGCTTCAATGACAGCTGAAAAGTCCTCATCACTATAGCCATGTGATTTTGCAACTTTATATAATTCATTAGCAGCCGCTGTAATCGGAATAGGTTGGGAAACAGACTCTGCTAACCCCAGGGCAAGTCTTAGATCCTGTCACCATAATCCTGTGTGAGAACAAAACTAATACTGGTATTTGAGAGTTACTATCAAACAAGAATATACATTTACTTGCCTTCTGCTGATGTTTTAGGGGAAATGCAGTTGGATAACGTGACTGTATCATGGATGGGCCTTTCATCGAGTACATTGGAGCACTAATGGCACCTTGTGAAATTACCTGCAAAATTTCCATTTCGTTAAGGGCCCCATATATTATAATGGTTATTTCAGTACTCATGTCCTACAAAGCACTGACTTCGACACAAACACCATGCACTATAGGTTTTATTTTGTGAGCTAGCGAATAACTGAATACCTCCACTAGTACTTTCGGATCTAGCCCAACTTTTTCACTCAGAAGTAAACCTTCCGAAAAGGATGCCATCATACTATAAACCAAAGGAAATGAGAGACAGAAATAAAGTCAACTTAATCGTCAATACAAGGTCAAATTGAAGCAAAAAAGAAGGAGACAAATTTTAAAGGACCTGCCCATGATCATATTGACTACAAGCTTCATTGCAGCTCCATTTCCAACATCACCAAGGTAAAATTTAGACTGCATTGAAGCAAATAACATACATATCTGAATTAATTGTTTGCTTTGGAAGAAGGGTCATATATTCTTTTTTAACGGAGGACTAGATATATGTACCTTCCCCATGATGTCCAAGAAAGGAGCAACCGTTTCATAAAGATTTCTGTCCCCTGAAATATTATATAATAAAATACATTATCTTAGTTTCTGTAGCTATTGGAATCAATGCTGCAACTTAGTACTACATGACACATACTAGTTGAATTCTCTGCTTGTAAAAAAAAAAAAAATCCTTCACCAACTCCTTTCCCGGACCAAATTTAATAAGTTTTAGTACTTGAAGAAGAATATTCACCTGCTGTCAGAAATATCAATTGTCCATCTTCTGCTGGCTTTTTGGAACCTGAAACTGGAGCCTGCAGTGACACAGAAATGGCTTCACCAGTGTTTCAACTTGCATGTTAATCTAACCATCCAACTAAATCATCTAAGAAATAATCCATATCCAAATTAAAGAGTACCCTGCATGTTCATAGGGAATAGATATAAACAACCTCACCTCCAAAAATAATGCTCCAGTGGATTTGATGTGTCCATTAATCAGTTTAGAAGTGTCCACATCAACAGTTGATACATCCACGTATCTGAAAATATATAAGGTATTAAGGCCCTGTTAGGATAAATAGCTTAATTAAGGGATTATAGCATAAGAATTTGTCATATAAGTGCTCATATATAACCTATTTCTAAAACAAATGATTAAATAAAGTAAAAATGTTTTCATATAAGATATAAGTTTTTTCATAAGCTATTCTGGAGAGCCTGTGAGCTAAAATAAATTGTGCACATGCCATAAGCTATCTGTTTTCATAGGCTCTTCCAAACAGTCTCACAAGTGCTTATGCCAGCAGATAAGTTCAAATAAGCCCAGGACCATCAAAACATATACCAAACACTTGAACACAGTATCTTCCTATCATGTCATTACGTTCAAAAACAAACAATCAAATAGATATATGGCTTGCAGACATTATAATGCGAAGAAATATATGCAATGTCTTTACTCTTGACAACTATGGATAGACAAAGACAATAATCAAACTAGTGCGAAAACTTTCAATAGTAAAATGATAAGGCATAGGGAGAGCTAAAGATGGAAGAATTGTTGTATTGGACATATACAAGCATCAATATTCATTTGAAATCCTATTATCTATCAAATTGTAGGAACATATTGAAGATACTTTGGAACTTTGAATTTAAATATAGCACCCTTTTCCTGGACCCATTCCATTTGCAACTCCATCCTTTCCACAAGCAACATCCACCTGATTTGGAATAAAACAAATATGACTAGCTCATAACTTATACATAAGATTTAAAAACTATACAGAAAATGTACACACCGCACTTTGAGGATCAGCAAGCATGGCAAATGTGAGATCACAAGATGCCGCTACTTCCTCAGGAGACGGTTTATATCTGCAGAAACAAGAGCACAAGCTTTTAAAATTCGAACACAAATCAAAATTTATAGCATATCTTATGTTCATGTGAAGTTTTTATTTTTTATTTTTTCAAGTGTAAGTAATGGAAAGGTGAATTCTTACTTGGCTCCCAAGCTGATTAGAGGATCACACTTGCTCTTGGTCCTATTCCAAACTGTGAGATCAACTCTACAACAGGAAAATTTCGAAATGAATTAAGAAAGTTCCGGCACGTGTTACTAGAATAGATAGAAGACTTATCTTAAAGTAGATATAGTCTTTGTTTGTCAAGGCCAATTTTGGAGCAGATAGCTTATAAACTCATATGACCAAAACATACTTTTACTAATTTATAACTTATATATATTTTTCAGTGAATTTCATTTTCATAAGCTAGTTCAATGTGATACATACATACCCAGCTTTGATGAGATTTAGGGCCATTGGGGTGCCCATGATTCCGAGGCCCAAAAAGCCAACCCGTGGAGGGGAATCAATCCCTGAAAACAGAAAATGTGATTCATTATAACTAAGATGGATTTGAAGGGAATATAGTAAGTAAATTAATAACAATACCTTGTCCTTGAGGTTGTTGGGAAGCAGAGACATTGGATATGTGGCGGCGAGAGAAGCGCGGAGAGTTGAAGTGATGAAGGGAAAAGGCAGAGCGCATTGTAGTCACAAACTCACTGCAGTTCACCATACTACTCATCCTGTCCTGTGTTCTTCTTCCTTTAAGATGGATAGACTATACTATAGATAGATACTACTAAAAGGAAAAGGAAAAGGAAAAGCAAAGACCAGATATTATTATTATTAAAAAATGGTTTTACTCAATATTTAAATTTAAAATGTCAACTCCAAAAATTTGGTCTAGTCGTAAAAAAGAAAAACAGATCTTGAATTCAAGAGGTTGAGTTCAAACTGCGTTAGTGACCTTTGAAAATGGGTAAATGTAAATATATTTTTTTGAGTTTGAAGGTCTTCCTTATTTTAGATCAGGGCACTATCCTCTCACCCTAAAAATTTATTAACAAGAAAATTAAAATTAAAATTAAAATGTGTTTTTTTACATGTTAAAACTAATATATGTGTGACACACACACACACACACACACACACACACATATATATATATATATATATATATATATATATATATATATATATTAAATAGTCTCTAAAGTATACAAAAATCCATCAAAGTAGTCATTAACATTTTAATAAAAGCTTAATTGAACCTTTGGTCCCCTAAATTATTTGTTGTTTTCATTTTGGTCTCATAACTCTAAATTTTTCACGTTTGGTCCCTCAAATATACATCCGTCAGTCAAATTGGTCCATGTTAGTCAACTTTAACCCCAAATATATTGGGTGGACCAACATTATATGTGGTCCACCGTAGACCTTATTAATTTTTTAATTTCAGCCCTTTGATCTTTTTTCAAAAAGGGGACGACTAAATTTTGGAGTTTTATTATATCTTAGAGTAAATAGTCACTTTGGTCCCTGACTCAGGATTAATTATAAAAACATCCCTGACTCTGTACTTCCGTTATCACTTTAGTCTCTGGCGTTAAATAATTATGTTAAGTGATGATGTGGCAAAGATTTACAATGACTTGGCATATGATGTGTTAGGGACTAAAGTGAAAGAAACTCAATAGTCACTTTATTAGTAACCATTGGGTATTTCTTTTCTCCCTCCAAACACAAAAACACAAAAACAGTCTCAAAACAACTCTCCTTGTTCCAGTGAACTCATCCACCACCGCACCTCCGCCGCACCTACGCCGTCGCGTCTAAACACAGCAAGGTAAGTGACCAACAAATTCTATTTTTTACTTGTTTTGATCATGCAAAATCACAACTTTTCATGTTTCTTATGTTTAATGGTAAGGGTTATAAGGGTTCATGATTCTATTTGTTCTTTTGTTTATTTTAGACTATAAGGGTTATAAGGGTTAATGATTTTGAGAGATGCTATATCTCCCGAGAGAATTTTGTCCCGAATTCGTGAAATGCTAACGTGTTAGAATTGTAAAACTTTGGTCAAATATTCAACTTCTATTTCCGGAAATCATGGGAGGGTGTGGAGGTAAAGTTGGAATTATTTACAAGGTTCGCTGTGTCTCACGAAAGTGCAATTCGTTGTAACTAGCGTTTTCCAATGATTTTTTACCTTGGGTAACTTTTGTATATTCTGGCTGAATTGTTTTTGTTGGAAGAGAAAACTTCTACTGCATAAAGACATAAGCACTCTTATGAAATTGATACAATTATGAAATTATGGTACCAAACCTGCTAGATAACTTAGAAAACTTCATACTCACCTTAACAGATGAATCACAAACAGCAGCTGGCCTTTTGTCCAAACCCATTACTGATTGATCTAGTAGTGTATCCAAGCTCTGAATGATTTCAATATATATCTTAATTAGGTAAAGATAACAAGTGCTATTATTCAAAGCACCACCACAATGATTCATGCAGGTTAGAATAACATTAGAATTTGGAAATTGGGAAATCATGCAAATAAATAATGTATATGTCAATCTACCAAGATAAGTAGAAAAGATGAGGTATTTTGTGGACAGAGCAGAAAAAACAAAGTAAGAAACATCATCAGTGGAAGCATAACACTTTTTGTGTACCTTTTGCAAGTCATACCCGCACATATCTGCAAGTTTACAATATAATAAGGTAACTGTTAATACAAACTAAAGATATATTGTAACAATAGTTCAGCAAATGAGTTACTTATCTCCAACTCAGTCATGAAATCTATAATTAATAAATACTAATACATCATTATCAGTAGTATATACTTTTTCATATGTTGAATCATTTCACCATCTTGAAAGCTTTTAGAGTCTAATTACATACTTTCTTGATAATTTGCGGTTGCACATTCTTTCTTCTAGTATAAATATTTTTCATGATTCTCTCTACTACCAAATTAGATATAAATATTTTTTATGCTATGATTGATTATATAAATATAGTTTGGCTGCGAATTGTTAGCTAATATTTAGTGTTTGTTGTCACATTTTTAGGCATGCCGTGTGTTCATGGAATAGCAGACATTGCATGGAAGCATGATAAACCTGAAAATTATTGTCATGACTGGCTTACTTTGGGCTCATACAATGCAACTTATGAGTATTTCATAAAGCCAACACAAGGTGAAGAGTTTTGGGAAAAAACT
The DNA here is from genome assembly GCA_018208015.1 of Medicago ruthenica. Taxonomy (NCBI): domain Eukaryota; kingdom Viridiplantae; phylum Streptophyta; class Magnoliopsida; order Fabales; family Fabaceae; genus Medicago; species Medicago ruthenica. Next base: position 100,300,223 of record CM031372.1, on the reverse strand, counting down.
GATTATGTGAAACCGGTGCCTGCACCAAAAAGAAGACAACCTGGAAGGCCAAAGAAACAAAGAAGGAAAGATGCATCTGAGGGTCCTTCCAGTTCAGGTAATGTTCGGAGATCATATCCAGTGCTAACATGTTCAAGGTGTGGTCTAGAAGGTAACCACAATAGGTTCGGCTGCACTAATCAAGGTGTGATGCCTATGCCTCCCAATTGGGCTCCACCACCACCACCTCCCAATAATGCGGGTCAAGGAGAACAAGTTGCTTTAGATTTGTCACAATCTGCCCCACAAACACAAGAGCAATTATGTGATGTGAATGTGCAAGGACCACAACCAATAGGAATTGGACAGGGAACTTTTGATCTAGCACCGGTTGGAGTTAGACCACCACCTATTAGGGGTCAAAATCCAAATGCACGTCTGAATGAGCAACAAATGCTTACATCTTTCATGCCAACTCCAAGATTTACTACAAGGGGTCCAAGGCCAACTATGTGATGTTCATTAGTTTATCTATGTACTGAAATTGCTAAATTATAAGCACAACTGTGGTTCAATATTTTGTTTAATATTTTGTTGAATCATTATGTAATGACATATTGAATTATATGCCCAAATGTGGTGCAATCTTTTGATTACTCTATGGTTGACGTAATGACTTAATAGTTATGTTATGGAAACATTTTGGAATTCAATTATGGAATCATTTTGGTAAGTGTTATACTAGTTTACAAGCTTTTAACAAAAAATCAAATATTGCAATGCCTCATTCTTGCTTCTTGCACTAATGTCTTATTGTTGTCAGTAGGTAGCATTCTGTTAAACTAACAACTTGTCAGGGGCCTAACTGATAGTAAGTATGCACAGTCAGCGACCTAACTGATAGTAAGTATGCACAATCAGGGACCTAATAGCAAGTTGGTGTTTAATGGAAAATTTGATTTTGAACAAAATAGAGAATTAGATGACATTTAGGGATTTGAGATTCAATTTGGGATATTGATTTTCGGTTCAGGGACTAAAGTGACAATTTTTTACTTTCACTTTAGTCCTTGTGACACCTCACACTCCTTGTCAGCATAAAATCTATGCCACATCATCACTTAACATAATTATTTAACGTCAGGGACTAAAGTGATAACGGAAGTGCAGAGTCAGACTTTTTTATAATTAATCATGAGTCAGGGACCTTTGTGACAGCGATGTGCAGAGTCAGGAACCAAAGTGACTATTTACTCTGAATCTTATTATACACCCTCATCTTCTTCCCCAAATTCTCCCTCTCGTTCTGTCCATCTTTCTTCCTCTCTCTCTCTCTCTCTCAGATTCCCTTCTCTCTCCATGACCCTCCGTTGCCGCCGCCACCACCACCACCATCCTCTCCTTCAGATCTCCTTCCGGTGAGAGAAGAAAAGCACTACAGCAAGCTTGAATAACAAACAGAAACCAAAAACAACAGAAACAGCAGCGCTGCCCCTGTCCCCAACCCTGTCCTCCACTAGAAATCAGCACCAACAACCTCACGCCTGCTCCAAAACAACCTCTCCTTGTTCTTTCTATTTCTACATCTTCACAATTTCAAAATTAGGGTTTTCAGAAAACCCCAATTTTCACAAACTTCACCAAAACCCCAATTTTCACACACTCCCGTGTCGTTGCTCTCAATATCACCGGAGAATGTATACCATGATCGATCAGCTCCAAATCCGTGACAGCCTGAGAATGTATAATAACCTGGTGGAGAGATGCTTTCATGATTGTGTGGATACGTTTAAGCATAAATCCCTGCAAAAGCAAGAGGAAACCTATGTTCGAAGATGTGCAGAGAAATTTCTGAAGCACTCTATGCGTGTTGGCATGAGGTTTGCTGAGCTCAACACCAAGGAGCTGCAACTCAAGATTGAAGTTTATTAACATTGGAAAACTGTTTTTTTTTTTTAAATCTTGAATACAGTTTTGTTTAATTGTACTTTTGCTATTTTAAAGCGAGGCACTGTAGAACATGTATTTCTATAGTTGCTAAGATTGCACAAAATTGATGCAGAAATCTAAATAAGTTCGTAAAGATGTACTGTATTCATTATGCTATAGAACCGTCATTTTTGATTGCCATTATTTACTAATATTAGTATCACTACTCAAAAAAAAAATTAGGAGAAGTTGTGTTGGTTTTAAGGGTTCTTTGTTTGGAATATGATGATGATCTTGTTAATGAATTTCTGTTCATCTTCCTGTTCCTGGTGCTAGAATATTGTCTTATGAATGAGAAGAGATGGAAGGAGGAGAAGATGAAGAAAAACAAAAAAATTTGGTGTTGGTGGTTCACCGTTACATACAATGGACCTGCGATCTAATGGCTGAAATCATATCTGAAATATTAGGCATTAAAAAACTAACAGAGAGGACCAATTTGACTGACGGAGGTATATTTGAGGGACCAAACGGAAAAATTTTAGAGTTATGGGACCAAAATGAAAACAACAAATAAGTTAGGAGACCAAAAGTTTAAGCCTTTAATAAATTAGATAATTTGACAAATTTTATATACTTTGAGGATTAGTTATTATATTTATATAGTTTAGGACTAAATAGAAAAATCCAATACTATGTATGGGATCAAGTTCTGGATGTCTTTCATTTTTATTGTTTCCAGGTGCTTCATTTCTGTTGTAGATTTGGTGGCTTGCACTTCCAGTTAATGAATTTTTTTCCCTTCGGCAGTTGCGTAACTAACAAATACCGTTGTACTTCTTTGAGCTAGTTCCGACAGTTTACAAATCATTTGAAGCACTTCACAAATCACAGAAAAAAGTAAACAATCTAATAGGTATATGGCTTGAATGAAGACATTCTAATGACATGAAACAACTAGCTCATAAGATTTAAAAACTATACAGAAATATACACATCTCTGCAGAAACAAATGCACAAATACACTTTCAAATGTATAGCTTATCTTCTTACTTAGCTCCCAAGCTGATTAGAGGATCACACTTGCTCTTTGTCCTAAACTGTGAGATCAACTCTACAACAGGAAAACTTTGAGAACCAATTAGGATATGAATAACTATTAAACATCTTGCACGGATATAGGAACCAATTAGGATATGAAGAATAAAAACTCTGGTGGATGAAACTCTTGAGAACTTTTTGTGGAATTAACATCAGTTCCTATCAACGATTCGTTTGAGTTGGCTTATTCTTGAGCTTATGCAAATAAATAAGTTATGTATTATTCATAAGCTTGTGAATGTAGTTTATGAAAAAACAGCTCATGAAGATACAATTTTCGTTCATGAAAACTTATCAATTAAAATAAAAGCTTATTTAATTGCATAAGCTATTTTTCAAAAGCTCAAAAATAAGTCAATCCAAACAGACCCCGAATGTCAACTAAGCAAGTTTGAAAGTGAAATAAGACTATCTCTAATATATATGTATTGTTTTTAAAGGAATTACTAATACGAATTTAATCAACAAGGCTTCCTTTTTTTTTTCTCTTAAATTAAAGGCTAAAATGCACTTTTGGCCCCCCAAGTTTCACAAACTTGCAATTTTGGCCCCCCAAGTTTAAAAATAGCACTTTTACCCCCCTAAGTTTCACCCCCTTTGCAAAACCATGGTCCCCCTTGATTTTGACTCGGTCAAAGCTGATGTGGCACTTATTTTCAAAAAACCAATTGACACATAAGCAGGAAATAGGGACACATAAGCAGGGAATAGGGAATGTGGCAAAAAAAAAAAAAAGGCACGTGCTTGCTGAGATAATTGATAAGAGGGAAGTTGATTCCTGACGAATTGCATTTGTATTTGCTTCTTATCTTGTTTCTTTTCAATTTTCATATACATTCATTCATATTATAAACATTAACATTAATATTGCACAGTCAGTGCATTCTGATGTTATTGCTTGGTTAAAGAAAAACAAATTAAGAAGCCATGGCATCCACAACTTCGTATCTTCTCCTCCATCTCGTAATGCTATTATTATCTGTTACAGTAATGGCATTGGCCAACAAAAAAACTTACATAGTTCACATGAAACACAACCAAAATGCATCCATGTACTCTCCCATTCTCCAATCTTCTTCTGATTCACTACTTTACACCTACACTCACTCTTACAACGGTTTCGCTGCTTCCCTTGACACTGAACAAGTGCAAGCACTGCGTAGTTCTAATTCAGTTCTGGGTGTATATGAAGATACCCTGTACTCGCTGCACACTACTCGCACCCCAGAGTTTCTGGGTCTACTTCAAATTCAAACCCATTCTCAGCTTATGTGTCCCTATTCTCAGCAAGCACGTGAGTCGCACTTCTCCGCATCATGAATTTGTCTTCTTCATGGAATCGCACTTCTCCGCATCTGTCTTCTCCGCATCTGTCTTCTTCGAATCTGTCTTCTTCAAACTCGTGCCTTTCGATTTCGTGTTTTGATTCGAAACTGAATCTTTGCCTTTCGATTTCGATTTCGATTTCGCTTTTGTTTTTGGAGATGGTTTCGTCATCTTCTTCTGTTTGATTGAGATGGTTTCGTTTTTGATTGAGATGAGAAAGAGACTTGTATGTATGCAGAACCCAGAACCCAGAAAACCTAATTCCCAATTTGATTTGGAATTGGAATGGGCACGTGCTTCGGTTCCATTTTGGTTTTTACCTTTTATTTTTATTTCAAATAATCAGAGCTGGAAATGATTTGCATGAAAATAATATCCACCTCAACAAAAAATAATAAAAATAAGTGCCACATCAGCTTTGACCGAGTCAAAATCAAGGGGGACCATGGTTTTGCAAAGGGGGTGAAACTTAGGGGGGTAAAAGTGCTATTTTTAAACTTGGGGGGCCAAAATCGCAAGTTTGTGAAACTTGGGGGGCCAAAAGTGCATTTTAGCCTAAATTAAATATAGCTCTCAAATAAAACTTGAAAAACTTATCTTTCCACATAAAGAAAGAAAAACGAGAAAATAGCACCAACAAAAAATGCTAGAAAGGTCAAAATACTGCTTTTTTCATTCAGCTTTGTAAAGTAACGTTCCCTACAAAAATCATCATATGATTGAATTGGTAGGAACTTAGTTAGTTTCCACATCAATGGCCATTGATTCTGTGACGGAAAATGAAGTCCTTCTTTGAGCAGCAACACTAGAGTCTACCTCCATAGCAGAAGCTCTGGAAGGTGATGCTGGCTGCACCTCCACATCTGGATAAGCTGCCTTAAACCTTGCCCGCAGCCCTTCATCCACTAACCTTACACCATTCAATTGATTACCAAGAGACATCCACCCTGCATGAGTATTGTGCATGCGAGCAAACAACTCCAGCTTTCTTGTTCCTGGACTTATCCTCTCCAACAAAGCATACATCTCATCTGGCTTTCGGCTTGTTTCTCGGACTTCAGCAACAATAACATCAGTGTCAATGTTTCTGTTTACTTCAGGACTACCCTTTATCCCAACAAGACAATGTTCCTTGCTGTGATTGAGCCAATGGCCCGTACGTCCAGTTCTAATTATTCGCTGAAGTTGATTTATTTTCACCCAAATGATCTCCTCAACACGTCTATATCCCCAAAGTTTTAAGCATTCTCGTCCAAGTTCCATCGCACGCCCAGTGACCCATAGAAAAATAAGCCCATGAGTTTGCAGAGCAGGGACATTAAGAGTGCGCATTTCATCATCCGCCATTGTTCCATAAGGAAGCTCCATGCGAATGTCCCACGGTGGATCAGCCATTATTACTCCAAACTTACCTAATATGTCCATTCTAAAGTTACGTATATCACAGTTGATCCATTGTGGTTCGCCTAGTTCCACTTCAGAACAATACTCAGCACGCTGCTGCATTAGTGGTTTGGGAGGAGGAGGAGGAGCACACATCATTGTTGGATGCAAATCAGGTGTAGGGTCATCCTCATAGTGAACATATTTACATGTATTCATGTGATGGCAAGTACGAAGAAAAGGACAGTCTCCCAAACTAATGTCAGTATGAAGAGCAATGATTCGTCTAAAATGAAGCTTATTACATGCTATAAAGGAACCAGTCTGGCGCCGACAATCTTCTTTTGTTAGTAACTCACAATATGGCCTCATCCGAGAACCACCTTTAGTTTTGAACTTAGCAGCTACAGCAGCCTCCGTTGTACTCGGCATCTGAATTAAATCCGAAAACTCCTTAGCGGTTTTGTATTTTTGCAGCTCCCTAAATGATTTCTTATTAATTAAAGCCTCAACATCCTTCAAATTCATACTACCGGTGGCAATTTGTTGCTGATTTTGATTCATATTACCATCTCCGAGACTCAATTCATTTTGCTGCTGCTGATGTTGTGCAGTTTCAGGCAATTCTCTCAAGAGGAGGGTCCTATCTATATTCAAAACCATAATTCTTGATTTGCCACTTACAGCAAACTCTTCCAATTGAACAGCACCATTATCATCTGCCATTGACCTCAAAGCTATCTCGACTGCAAGCGTTGACCCTCCTGAATCACCAGCAAGCTCTTGAAATGTGGCTTTGTCTTGTGGTGTAATCGTTTGATCATTCTCTAATTTCCTCGATAAGGTGGAAGAATCAATTGCCATAAAAGGTAGTCGACTTAAAAGACAAACAGCAACCATTGATCGAACAACGGACAAAGGACTAACTTTCTCTGATTTTGGATTTGTAGTAACAACAAGAGAGGTTTTCGAGGTTTTATTAGAAGGGTTTAGAGGTAGTTGTTGGAGAGATGATTTGGGAGGGTTGAAATAGGTTAGAGGGGGTGTAGGAGAAAAAGGACGGTGGTTGAAAGAAGATAGAACTTTGAGAGAAAGGTCGAGAGAAGAAACAAAATTAGGTATAACGGATTGTACAGAAGAAAGCATGTCCATATGTGACTTGTGTTGGGTTTCTATGCGAGCTTCAAGCTGCTGCTTTATATATTTAATACTGTTTACACCTTCATCGGTCTCCATGTCCATGGATGATGAATGATGGAATCGGCTACGACGAGCAACTCCGGTTGGGTGAGTTGAGTTCTCTAGGGTTTTGATTTTATTTTTTCCAACAAGGCTTCCTCTAACCTTATATATAAACACAATACTTGGGCTTCATGGGTTTTTCTCTTCGAATTATACTCTTACTTAAATTTGACTATAATAACGTTATTTTATTGATATCGTTCAAAAAAATAATGATTTATATTATATTTGTTATATTGTTTTTTTTGACAAGATATATTTGTTATATTGTTGATTTTATTAAAAAGATAAGTATATCTTTTAGAAAAAATTAAAAATATAAGTATAGTCTGTTACGATATAAAAATATAAAATATCTATTGTTTGTTACGCTAATCAAAATCAAAATAATTTATTTAAAATTTCATAAAAAAAAACTATTGTTACTAATTTATATGCATTATCGTAATAAGAATAGCAAGACAGACACACACGGAGTGCCCGTCTAAACGCTAGTAAAAAAAAAAAAATTAAGTCCAACTTGTCAATAATAATAATAATAGGATAAGAATCATTTGACAAAGCTAACAACATGATGCTCTACTTCAATTTTTAAGCCTTCAAACAATAATAAGTCCCGCATCAGAAGAGTTGTGAGGAATAATAGAGCTTAAAATTTCTTATAACCCCTTCTATTTCCAACTAGGGTTCTTCTAGTTGTTTGATGACCTTCGTTGAACAAAACTAGAAGGAATATCATAGTTGGGATTATCCGGAGGGTTTCAAAACTCACTAAATTTTTAGTTGAATTCTAGTAGAATAGATTATTAATTTAGTCTCTAAATCATTACACACTCTTCAAGTTCTTAAAATATATATAAATATATCAAGTAATCTCTAAAGGATAGAAAATCCATAACATCTTAATAAATTAAATTAAATTGACAAATTTTATTTACTTTTAAGAACCAATTATAATATGGTAAATGCTAATTTGTGTCATAAGTTAATTTTGAAACATTTTATTGAAAATTGTGTATTTGGTGTTTTTTTTAAAGAAGTATTCGGTATTTTAAAAGTTTAAAACTTTATCTATTTTTAATTCCTCTTTTAGCTTCTTTCAAGTTGATGACTCTTCAACTTTGTTGAGTTCATTTCAATGACAATACTCTAACAGAGCAAGATTTTATAATGTGCATGATTTAAAGTGTAAATTTTGGTATATTCAATTACTTGTAAGTGCCTGTGTAAGCTTCCAAGGGTAATATAATTCAGTTCTGTTTAACAGTTCTTTACTTGATGGTTATATTTATGCACGAATTTGTATATTGAAATTACATTGGTAGCTTTTTGAATACTTTTAAAGATACTTCAGTTTTGAAAATGCAGAATTTGGTTTTGTGAGACACGGGTTTGACCAATATCCAAAGTAGGGGTGTTCATGGTCCATGAACTGCACTGAACTGAACCATGTAAATGGTTTGGTTCAGTTCATAAAATCCATTTCAATAAAAACTGGTTAATTCTTATAAAGAGTTTCAATCCAGTTTAGAACCGGTTCAAAACCGGTTTATAATTTTAAACTGGTTTACTTATTTTTAACCGGTTTTGAACCGGTTTTAGTACTGAACCGGATTTTAACCGGTTTTCGTACTGAACCGGATTTTAACCGGTTTTCGTACTGAACCGGTTTTCGTACTGAACCGGTTTTATTTTGACTCAAAACAAAGAATATAAATAAATATAAGAGAATCCTTGCAGATAAACCGAACAAAATAATGATTCCATTTCAACTAAAAAAATCATTAATTTTCATTTTTCATTCACAGTTCAAGCATTTTTCTACATCACCCAACAAATTTACAAACTTTATCATGCAATCAACAAAAAAAAATTAACCATTGAACAAATAAAAAACAATGAAATTAAAAGAGTGAGAAAAAAAAGCTTACAGAAAATGAAAGAAGAGACAGAGCAAAGCTGAAAGTTGTTGTGTCTACTGAGGAACAAGAAACATCCTAGTACAGTGTATTAAGGTGATGTTTTCATTTTTTTTGTTCTTGTTTGTAAATTGCACTAAATGGGAATAAGAACAACACAACAGGAACAGGTGCCACACTCGGTCACTGACAGAAACGTTTGTTATTGCTTTTGCTTGCGTTTTTCTTTCACTCCAATAATAATCTACACGTCACTGCCTCAGATATGTTGTTTTTAAACGGACGAAATTAGCTTTGGATGGATAACGAAACCAGATCGGGAACAGGGAGAACATCGATCGCTGTGGAGTTCTCTGAAACGACGAGAACGAGATTCGGGGAAAACTGAACGGTTTTGGGGATTTGGGAATTCAATTTAAGCGATTATAAAATGTTGTTGTTGTATATATACTTCATTGAACAGTGAATAATTGGGTGAAGATGATTGAGATTTGTGAAAAAATCAATTCATATATATAAACCGGTTTTGAACTGGTTTTAAACTGAATTTAAATTGGTTTGTAAAAAGTGGTTCAGTTCAAAACTGTATGAAATGGTTCAGTTAAAATATGGTTCAGTGCAGTTCAGTTAGTAGTTTGGTTCAGTTAACTGAATATTTTGCACACCCCTAATCCAAAGGGTGTGATCCGGAATGTGGAGAATTGAGAGTGGTTCCTCGAGGAGCCTAGCAAAGAAAGCAGGGATGAGGATGGTTTTGATGAGACGAGGAAAATGAAGGGAAATCGAAAAAAAGTATCTAAAATAATGAGGATGACGGGGGGACTTGTGATATTGAAGGACCTTGCTGCTAAGATGAGGAAATGCAAGAAACCTGTGTACTCCACAAGGTCTAATGAAAATAAAAGGACCCAATGAGATAACAAAACTAGTAGGAATTCTAATTGAAAAAAAGCAACTAGTGTTAATGAAAATTTTGAAGAAGAATAAGAAAATGGCTATGATGATGATGTGTTCATAGTCGCACGCACTCCACACTTTTAAACATTGACTTTGTCCTAAAATGTGGAAAACCTTGTGCTGCTTGTGATCACTATGTTGCTGAAGAGGGACTTGTGATAGCATGCTGTGAGAACGAGCAATTGCAGCTTAGCTTTCAGACTCTGTTGAAGTATCTGTCTCCTTGAACAAGATGCCTCCGTGCAACAAACGATTCTACTTGTCCTTGGAAAATATTTTGTTCATTTTCCCACCATTTGGTCTTGTCTTCATTTGTTCCATCAACCCCCGTCGCTGTTTATATCCAACTACAGAAGAATATTCCCCTGCAGTCAGTAATATCAAGTGTCCATCTTCTGCTGGTCTTTTGAACCTGAAACTGGAGCCTGTAGGTAGACAGAGATGGTTCACAAGTGTTACGACTTCATGCAAGGAATAATGCACATTCCAATTAAACAGCACCATGTATGTTGCATAGAGAATAGATAGGGAAAGTATAAACAGGCACACCTCCAAAAATAATACTCCATTGGATTCCAATTAATCAAGATATCTTACTATCATTTCATTACTTATCAAATAGATATATGGCTTGCAGACATTACAATACGATGAAATATTTGCAATGTCTTGAGTCTTGATAGCTATAGATAGACATAGACTATAATCAAACTAGAGAGAATAACTAATAACAGTGTGTTTATTTAAACGTTGAGTTGAATTATCAATTGAACTGAATTTGAATGTAGTATATATAATGTACCTTCTCCTTATGTTCCTTGGAATTCGATAGGCACAACACAATACAATTGGATGGATAGATAGCGCCGGGGCTGTCCTGATAAAATCGGAGACCATGTTCAAATATTAAAAATGGCCTCCAATGAAAAAAAGAGATTTTTTAAGCAATAGAAATCATCTATTTAAGTTGTAAATAACATCAAAAATTGTCATTCTTATAAATTAAGTAAAAGTAATTATAAATTAAGTAAAAGTAAGTTTGTATGGGAGGAACTAACTAACTTGTGTTGAACTTCACTAACCACTAAGCTAAAAAGAATCATCACTTTGTTTAGTGCAAAATGAATCTTAAGTATATTAGTTGTTGCTTAAAAAGTGTATTTGCTATCTAAATAGTCATAAACTAGTACTAATATTGGGAAAAAATAGTAGCAAATTAGTACTAGTATGCATGATTAAACTTACCAATATAAAAAATACTAATTATTTAACAGATTTAATTTGTGTTGTTAATGGAAACAGATGACAAAAAAATTCAAGGCATGTAGTAGTTTTTTACATTCATTGATAATTCTGAAATGCATATTAAATTGTAATGGCTAGTAGTTGTGTGTGTAATTGAGACTTTTATATTTGATTTAAATTCACACAAATGTTCGGGATTGAACCTCAAGAGCAAGGACACAAGTGCATTCTATTTTACCACTAAACCATTGCAAGATGTCTATTGATTTTTTATATTTTATTATATATAACCAACATTTTTGGGTGGTATATTAAAAAAAAGGGTTAATACCGCTTTTGGTCCCTGTAATATGAGTGAATTCCGGTTTTAGTCTCTGTAAAAAAAAATTAGATTTTGTCCCTATCATTTCGGATTCTTCCACTATCGATCCCTCATTTAACCATGTCAGCAGAATCTATCTATGTGGCACGTTGACTGTGTAATTTTTTGTTTTATGCAATTATTTAAAAATTGAAATTGATTAAAATTAAATCAAATCTTCATTTTTCTCCTTCATCCCCATTCATACCACTATCAAATCTTCATCCCTTTTTTCTTCAATCCCAAAACCCAGAACTTCAACAACAGATTCAACAACACAACAAAATATAATCACTAGAAGCACCACAACAGATTCAACAACACAACAAAATATAATTCACCCTTCCCATCAGACAAAAGCACCACTTCATCATTCACCTTCAAATCTTCCTTCCATGCTTTCATCACAAACGCATCGTTCACCAAAATGCAAGCGATTGTATCAATTCCCTTCGCTTTTAGCTCAGCTGATTTCTCCACGAATCTAGGAACATGTTTCTGTGAGCATGTTGGTGTGAAAGCTCTTGGAAAGGCGAAGAGGACTGCTTTTTTGCCTTTTGTGAGGTCGGAGACGGTTATGGTTTGGACTTCGCCGACGGGGTTGAGGTAGGAGAAGGTGGATTCGGGGAGTTTATCGCCGACGGAGATGGTGGCGGAGATTTTGGGGGAAGAGGAGAATCAAAGAGGTTTTGGGTTGAAACAGTTAAGTTTGAGAGGTAAGGTGAAGTTGGAAGAGAGGGTTTTGGTTTTGGGAGATAAGAGTGAGGTGGTGGTGGAAGATGAGAGGAGTCTAGAGAAAGATAGTGAGGTTGCCATTGTTGATTTGGAAGAGTGAGAGATAGTGAAGAGAAGGTGATTGTGGAAATGATTGAATGAAGTAAATGCCACGTGGAAATAAAGTAAATGATAAAACAAAAAATTACACAGTCAGCGTGCCACCTAGATAGATTCTGCTGACATGGTTAAATGAGGGACCAATAGTGGAAGATCTGAAATGATAGGGACAGAATCTAAATTTTTTTTTTACAGGGACTAAAACCGGAATTCGCTCACATTACAGGGACCAAAAGTGGTATTAACCCTAAAAAAAATTGAGGCTCCTAAGATTGTGTGGCCCGACGCTGTAGCTCACCTTGCGCTTGCTAAGGGTCGGGCATAGATAGCGCATAAAAAGTAGATAAAATACATTGTTTTCTTATATTTTTTTTTTCATTCTCCATAATAGAAGAAAATAATGTTGTTCTGGTCAAAAAAAGAAAGAAAACTTTAGTTACAGAAGATGGGTTCTTCCCTTCCAAGATGGGTTCTTCCAGAAGAAATATGTGAGAGAAAAATAAAATAAGAAAAAGAAATAAGAAAAGATCAAATTATCACCATCATTGTTAGCAAGTAAATGATGAGCTCTTTCATCATTGACTTGTCCCTCACATTCTTCTAACACCACCTGCCAATTATTCTATGTGATAAGAATCTAGATAACTAAGTCGTTATCAAAATTCATTTGTATTGGGGAAAAAAATAAAATCAAACCTCATTGTAATCATTTATCGGTTGCCCCTCAAATCGATAATCTTTCTTCACAATACAAGAGTTTCGGTTCCTCCATTGATTATTCAATTCAGAGTATGTCTTATGGAATGATCTCTAATCTTTGTTTTAATGTTTGGTATGTTGTTGTAACTTATTTTTCTTGAAACGATGCAAAGGCTTACACAGATTTATACTCTCCAATCCTAATTGCTTAAAGCATATAAATCTGTGTGATTAAATGTGATGGCCTCAAAACAGATGCATGGGACACACACGTGTATCATCCATAACTGACCCATGCAATCCACAGGCAACATGGCAGTACGCTCGGGCAGCCTATAAGGCTACCAATCGACCTGTTAAAACATAAATTTAACTACATAAATAAAAATAAGAATCCATAACCATGTATGAAATTTGTTGCTATGGAACCTAGTCTCTCAATGAGAAAGCAAAAAAGATAACTTACATCTTCCTTCTTCATTCTATTACATTGTTTCCAATGTTGTTTCATCATAGTTACATTTTGAGTGTCTTTAAATGACATTGTGTTCATCCACCCTAAAATCAAAGGATATTGCGATGGTCTAACAAATGAACCGCGTAGGCATGGAAATCACTCTAATGCAAATACCTACAAGAAAAAATAATGCACAAAATATGTCAACGGTATATACCTTTCCCAAGCAAAATATTTTCAGGGACAATTTCAAAGGCATTCTTCAATTTGTTTAAACAAATACCGAAGCAATTCCTTCCTTTGAAAGAATGCCTTTGAAATTGTCCCTGAAAATATTTCTGAGTTGGATTTACAACCATATATTAAGGCATATCTTCTTTACTTTTTGGGAAATGTGTTTTTTCCTAATAAGTCTAAGACCATTCCAGTGATGTATATACCGCTGCCAAACTTAGAGAGGAAAAAGAATTATGCTTGGGGGCAGTAGTAATTGCAGCCCTCAAACGTTCAATGAAGACAATAAAGGAAGAGAAAATCTCAAGTTTGTGTGGTTTTTCATACGCTCTTATGGTAAGGTCTTTAGATAGTAATAGTAATTAATTATTTCGATTTATAATAAATTATTGGTGGTCGTTGACATATTTTGTGCATTATTTTTTCTTGCAGGTATGTGCATTAGAGCGATTTCCATGCCTACGCGGTTCATTTGTTAGACCATCCCAATATCCTTTGATTTTAGGGTGGATGAACACAGTGTCATTTAAAGACACTCTAAATGTAACTATGATGAAACAACATTGGAAACAATGTAGAAGAAGAAGAAGAAGAAGAAGAAGAAGAAGAAGAAGAAGAAGAAGCAGAAGAAGAAGAAGGAGAAGAAGAAGAAGAAGGAGAAGGAGGAGGAGAAGGAGGAGGAGGAGGAGGAGGAGGAGGAGGAGGAGGAGGAGGAGGAGAAGGAGAAGGTAAATGATGTGAATTTAACTTAGGAATGATTTGTATCAATTATTTAACCTCCAGATTTGCATTCATGTTCGTTGCGGCTTGACTTTAGGGGAAATCAAGCAACACAAGACATGAATGCAAAACTGAAAAGATGGTCTGAGACATTGAGTGAGAAACTCCAACGACTGAATCCACCACTGATGCTTTCCATCACGAAAAGCGTATGTCTCCTTGATCAAGATGCATCCGTGTAATCAATGATTCTGCTCTTCCTCATAAAACATTTCATTCATTTTCCCACCATTTGGCCTTGTCTTCATCTGTTCCATCAACCCCATGACTGTTTATATCGCTCGAAGGGAATGATGATGCCATATTCATGAACCTGGCCTCGATGTTTTTCAGTTTGATGATTGTGAGGGACAAGTGCATTCTGCCCATACAACACTAGCTTTCTAGTTTCTCGATCTATATATGTTTAGGTGTCTAAATTGCGGTGTTAATGTGCCACAATATGTATGTTTTTGCACTTTCTGCAGCATGTGCAAAGGAAATGATGTTGCGTTTCATTTATGCAAGAATACCTTGAGCTGATTGAAGTGCGGCTATTATTCATGAGTTCTGGTACTGACTCTAGATATTTTTTGGGTTTGTCTAATCTTTCTTGAAGATAAATTGTATCAAGAGTGGTTGATTTATCCTGGGTAGCTCTTTCTGTAGGTCTGAGCATGGATTTGAGTCTCACTGTTTCATATTCAGAAGCAGAAGTCCAGCCGTTAGAAGTTGATGCATCCAAATGCGATCTAGCATTTTCATCGGTACCATTGAGCAAGTAGACAACAACATTAATCTAATTGGGGTGCTATATAATTTAATGCAGACATACTAGTCAAATTATTTGGTTTACTTTCCCCTTTTCAGTTCTTTTCTTTTGTACATTTGGAAATTGAACCCAATAATTTGATTGGTATGCCTGCATTAAATTGTATTGTGACCCAATTAGATTAATGTCGTTGTTGTCTATTTGCTCAACAGTACTATGAAGAGGATATGGAGGAGGAAGAGGAGTTTGAAGACGATGATGTTGTGGCGGGTTAAAATCAAGGGCGAAAAAATAACCATCATTCTAGATACCAAGTGTTGTGGCCTTGTGATGTTAATATATAGTGACACAAGCAGTTTTCACTTTTGAGCATGATAACATCAATCTGGTTGTTTTTTGTTGATATTTGATTGAATTGTTGTATGTCTGTGACTAAGTTCAATGTATGAAATGAGTTATGTTTTCTTTGGGTACAAGAAAGGAGTTCTGTTTTAGTTGAATGAAAATAATAGATAATGATATGATAATTGGTACATTTCATACGAATTGTTATTTCTTCTTATTTATATTCTTGGCAAAAACGCTCATGCGGTTCTTTATCGTAACATCTAGTCATCCGTCTTTCTTTTTTTCCTATTCAATTTAGGTCATTTTTCGCCACTTGTAATTTGAACAAATTTCGGTTTATTTCTATAATTTGAGCAAATTTCGGTTTACCCTCTATTATACCATCAATTTTGTACAGTTAAATTCATGAAGGTCCAAACACAAAAAAATCTTCAAATTACAAGGATAAAATTAAAAAAAATATATTACAGAAGGAACCCGAAAATATCTATATTACAGAGACTAAAACACTATTAACCTTTGACGTTTCAATGTGTATTCATCTTTGACATTTTTTTTATGTTTAACAAAGTCTGGCATTTAGTATGTTTATGTGACATTTTGTTTTACGGACAAGATAATGTGACATCATGAGTCATTATTTTTTTTTTTTGTATAAAAGAAACTTCAAATAATATGAACTTTAGTATCGTCATTTTTTATCCATTGAAGAACACATAAATCGACCGATAAATTGTAGACAACATCACTCCATCTTTGTCACTATTATAAAAGGTTTTTTTTTTTTTAATTTTTTGTCACTATTACAAAAATATACTACTTTCTTTTTTGCCTTTTTTTTTTACTATTTTTTTTAAGGAATTTTTTTTACTACGTTTAAACTATTTAATGTTATTATTTTTAATATACCTTTTCTTTAATTAAAAAACATTTAATGCAGTTGAACAAGGTTGTTATTATAAATAAAAATTACTCCCTTCATCATAAATTATATGTCGCTTTGGGAAAAAATTGTCTCAAATTATATTTTTCTCATACCATTTATTAAGGACAATTTTGTAAAACACCTCATAATATTTTTTTCATACAAAATTAATTGCATTTATTAATAGATGTGAAATGACCAAAACATCATATAATTTGGAACGGAATGAGTATAATCTAGTAAATTTAACTTATGTTTTACATTAATTTAAAAATTAATTGTAGTTAACCAAATTTTTTGATCACACTGAAATTAATATTTTTTTTTGTTATAATAATGATTAGAGAAGGAGTTAGGAGTTTATATGTTTTGGTGAACTTAACTTAATTGTTAGGTTGGAAAAAAAAAAATCAAATCCATTAGAAATATTAACGGTGGTAGGTTATTACTTTTCACCGCCAACCCAAATTCTAAAGAATTCTCAATGGAGTTGGAAGGCGAAGATGGTTCCAAATTCTCTTTACAAAGCAGCGACAAAACACTGTTCGGACGAGGTTGCGGTTTTAACACAAAAGACCACACTGTTTCTCGTCATCAGGTTTCGTTCCAACTCAACAACGACTCCTATTCAGAGCCTCCTAAGGTTTCATTTCAAGTCATTGGAAGAAACCCCATCTGGGTTTTGAAGAACAATGACAAAAAGCTTAAGATCTTCAATAAATTCGAAATGGGTCATTTGGAACTCGGTGACCGTTTTTGCTTGTCTGCGAAAACACCATTTTGGTTCAATTTGAAGAAGAGTGAAGATTCTGAGAGTGAGATTGATTTTGATCAACTTGATATTTCACAAATTGATCCTGTTAAAGGTAATAACTTTGACCCTTTTTATGGAAACTATTTTTGTTCTGATGATGATGTTTTTGTTGTTGTTGTTGTTGTTGTTGTAACAAAATCAATAATTGGAAAAGCAAGTTTTTTTAGCTGAAAAATAAAATTAATGTCTTAGTTGATGATTGCATGCATGTCAATGACATTTCCTAAGCAGGATTTGCAGTGTAGATGTAGAGTTTGTTTTGGAGAAGTTAAGAAAACAGTTCAAGGCATTTCCATGAGTTGTTTTTAACTTATTTCAATAAGCTCTCCATGATAGCTTGTGAAAATAGCTTATAGTTTATTTGAAATTAGTTTGACTAATTTTTATCTTTTATTATAGAAAATAGCCTATATACAAGCACTTATATGATGAGTGTGTATGCTATAAGCACTTAATTAAGTTGTTTATCCAAACATGACCTAAATTTAGTTCAACCATGAGTGCTATAATTTGATTTCATATTCAATATAAGGTATGGTGTTTCCTTCCTTTATACTATTAGCCTCCTGCTTTCCTCTTTAGTTGGTAAATTTCAATATTATTATGTATGGGATCAAGTTTTGTCTCTCTTTCAATTTTGCTGTTTCTCAGTGCTTCATTCCTTTTGTAAATTTGGTTGCTTGGACTTACAGTTAAGAAGTATCAACTCGAATACTACCTTTAATGGAATTATTCTGCGTAAGAATTTTTGTTGCCTTTCGAACTTGAGTGTGGGTAAAAAGTGTTGAACTTTTCTGAGGTTAGAAATGGAAATGAAATGGTTACTGATTTCTTTTGTACCTCACGAAAAAAGCTAGTTTTTCCTTGAGAAAGAGATTTTCAAGTAGACGACTCTTCAACTTTGCGGAATTCATGTCAACAACGGTACTCTAACAGAGCAATTTTTTGCAATGTACATCATTCAAAATTTAATTTTTGGTTGTTTGTGATGAAGATATTCAATTATATCTTGTAAGTGCGTGTGTAACCTTCTAAGGGTAGTATAATTCAATTCTGTTTAGCATTGTTCACTTGATGGTTTTTTTTTTTTTTTACCATTTACGCATGAATTTGTTTTTTGAATTCACAGTGATAGCTTTTAGGATGCTTTTGATGATACAGTAATTTTGAAAATGCAGAGTTTGGTTTTCTTGTTATGAGGCATGAGTTTGACCAGTATCCAAAGGGCATGATCTGGAATGTGGAGAATTGGGAGTGGTTCCTCGAGGAGCCTAGCAAAGAAAGTGAGGATGATTTTGAGGAGAAAAGGAAAATGAAGGGAAAGCGAAAAGTATTTAGAGACAACGAGGATGATGAGTGGACTGGTGATAGTGAAGATGATAAG
The DNA here is from genome assembly GCA_018208015.1 of Medicago ruthenica. Taxonomy (NCBI): domain Eukaryota; kingdom Viridiplantae; phylum Streptophyta; class Magnoliopsida; order Fabales; family Fabaceae; genus Medicago; species Medicago ruthenica. The sequence continues at coordinate 100,281,555 of CM031372.1, read as the reverse complement.
GAACTTGTTGCTAAGGTTGGGAAAGGTAAGAAACCTAGGTACTCCACAAGGTCTAAAGACAATACAGGACCTAACAAAGATATCAAAGCTAGTAGTAATTCTAAAAGAAAGAAAGCAACTAGTGTGGATGAAAATGATGAAGAAGATGATGACGAGACGCTAGGAGGCTTCATTGTTACTGATGAAGAAGATGAGGATGAGGAACAAAACAATGACGATGAGGAGGAGGAAGAGGAGTTTGAAGAAGAAGAAGATGACGATGATGCTGTGGCAGGGTAAAATCAAGTGGAAAAATACACATTCTTTTAGATACCAGGTGTTGTGGCCTTGTGATGTTAATATGTAGTGACGCAAGTAGTTTTCACTTTATCATGATAACATCAATTTGATTGTTTTTTTGTTGATATTTGAATGAAGTGTTGTATGTCTAGGACTATGTTCAATGTATGAAATTGGTTATGTTTTAGTTTAATGAAAAAATAGAGAATGATCTCAGAACTGATAATTGGTACTCCCTGTCACCTTTTATAAGCATTATTTGTAGTTTCACATATATTAGTAAGGCTTAAATGCAGTTTTTCCCTCTTATGTTTCAAAACGTTGCGATTTTGGCCTTTTAATAAAAAAAATAAAAATTTTGCCCTCTATCTTTAGAGAAAGATACTCTTTTGACCCTATAACTTTAGGAAAATATTCTCTTTTGACCCTTTATCTTTAGAGAAATAAGATGTTTTCGCTCTTTATCTTTACAAAAAGTTGCGATTTTGGCCTCCGTTGTGTAAAATTAAGGGGTAAAATTGTTATTTTTTTTGTTAGGGGGCCAAAATTGTAACTTTTTAAAAGTTTAGGGGTCACAAATGCATTTAAGCCTATTAGTAAAGGTAGGTAGTGTATTTTTTTTTCTTTTGTCAAAGTGGCATAGTTGCTAGAATCTCACACTAAAATGTGAATAAGTGGGGAGTCATGGTTCGAACCCGCACCCTTGCAATCGAATGTCCTTGTGTTACTAACTGAGCTGAACTGGATGGTATGTAATGTATTTTTTTTTAGTTTTTTGGTCAAATAGTCTAGTGGGTAGAAATTCATCATTTAAGACGAATAAGTGTGAAATTAATGGTTCAAATCTGGCCCCTGCATATCACAATGTCCATAACAATGAGTTGTGTTCAGGGGGATCGGTAGGTAATGTATTTAATGTGTCTATCTTATGTATAGATGTATTTAAAATACCATGTGTATATGTATATAGTTTTTTTTTTGACAAGAGTGTATATGTATATAGTTTTTTTTTTACAAGAGTGTATATGTATATATATATAGTTAATACTGACTTATCATATTTTAATACACTTAGAATATTAATTAGGGGTTTATTTGAAAAAGAAAAGGAATAAACATGTATTTTTTCTCTTTAATCACAAATATAATAAAGTAATTTGAGAATAGACTTATATTTATTGGCATTTTCTCTTCAAAAAATGGTGCTTAAAAAAGGATGGATGAGTAGATTTCGCAGAAATCGTTATTTCTTCTTATTTGTTATATATATTCTTGGTAAAAACAATTATTATCTCTTCAAATGGGCAAAATTACTCATGTAACCACCTAAACAACTTTTTTTTTCCTTTCGTCCAAACACCCAGATCTTGGTTGTGATTTCTGCAACAAAAAAGAACACTGGAACATATTTGGTTTCTCATTAATTTTGGATGGACATAGTTCCTCACTTTGAGATATAATTGTGGGGACATCTATGAAAATACTCCCTCCGGTCTTAATTATAAGAAAATTTTCAAAAAAATCTTTGGTCATATTTATAAGAAAATGTCACAATTTTTAAGGTATAATTATTG